>JABYPW010001649.1:0-14364 GCA_016880775.1 Phymatotrichopsis omnivora
ACCTGCCCCCTTCTCCTCTACCCCCTCCCTCCCTAACCTAGGGCCCCAGCCCTCCCCTGAAACTATCCAACAGGTAGAAGCCCTTAGCAAAATCTAGGTGGATCTTGCCATGTCCGAGTTCGGCCATCTCATGGGATACAATACCGCTGGCAGCGGCACCTTCACAGGAAGCAATGTAGACTACATCAGGGCTATTAAGTCCTATAATAAGACCAACCTGATCACTTTCTTTGCAAGAGACCTACCCAACATCCAATAGTCGCTGGCTTCCATCTAGTCGACCCTCACCACCATCGCCAATACCTAGATGGACCTCACTAACAGAGTCGCCGCCTGGGAGTCAAGATCACCCCCACCCATAACTGAAGCCCTAGCCCCTACCACTGAGACTTCCCCTTCTCCACCAGAAATCCTTGAGTCTCTCAAAGATATTCAGAAACAATAAAAAGCAACTGCAAAGGACCTCAGAAAACTCTGCTCGATTACCGCTACCTCCACATCCCTTCCTACCCTGCAATAAGCCCAGGATGCTCAAACCTAGGCCCAAGTCATCTGTAAAAAGCAGAAGAAGAAGGGTGGCCTAGTCACCCAGAATGACCTTCTCCCAACCACCCCACTTCCACTTCCACAGTATCCTACCCACCGCGACCGAGAAATTATTGTTAATATCAAGGAACCATTGGCCTTTGGTGAGGACGCCCACATCCAAATCCCCAACCATGTCAACTCAGCCCTGGATAAAGCCAAAGCTCCTTCGTTCTTACGCATCTAACGATGTCACAACAATAACCCTACCACGCTCGTTCTCACCACCATGGAGACAGTCACCACTGCCGCCGTCCTTGCCTACTAACCTGTCATTACCAAAGCTGTTGGCGAGTTCGCAGAAGTCAAAGGAATCAATCGCAATCATACATGGAAGAAGTATATCATCCATGCCATCCTGACAGCCACTGATCTGAACACTATAGGACAGATATCCTGACTCTGACAGGAGATCAAATGCTACAACTCTGGTGTTACTCTCGCCATGACCCTGCACTGGCTGACGTCCAGCTCCAAAATCAACAAACAGAATCACAGCTTGCTCGTGATTACCATCATTGACAACAACAATGAGGCCCGTATCCTTAGGGGCCTTACCATCCTCAACAAAACTCGCTGCACTGTCAGGTATATCCCCTTTGGCACCGACACCCAGTGCTCTCGCTGTTCGAAGTTCGGACACCCTGTCCAGAACTGCTAGTCCCCTCGTTGCTACCGACTTTGTGCCGGCCCCCACACAATCTCTGAACATACCTGTGGTGTCGCCGACTACAAATAACTGAAAGGTTTCACCTATGAGAACACCGTTCTCCAATGTGCCAACTGCACTGGCCCCCATAAAGCGAATGATCCGATCTATATGACGATGATCTAGGCCAAACTTGCTGAGTCTAACAGGAAGGATAAGTCCACCACTATGGGGGTAGTTTAGTTTCTCTTTCCCTACCTTGCCTTTATCTTTCACAGTGTAACTAGTGTTTTTTCTACTTCGGTAAAGTACAGAGGAGTTTGCGCATTTCTCTTTCTTTCTTCTCTTTTATTTTTCGCTCAGTTGTGTAGTCTGCATAGGGGGTTTTTCTTTCATTGTTTTAAGGTTTGCCTAGCGATTACTTTTCCCTTGTCAGCTTTTGTATATAGTGGTCTACATTTTTCTTTCTGCATGAGTAGGTGGAGGATTATCCTATACTCTCTGGTTATGTTCTTACTCTTGGTTGAGTGTAAACCCCCCACCGGGGGGTATGGGATGTAAAGTAACTTAATAGGAATCTGATACAAGTCAGGTCTATATGGGTAGGCCTTTTGCACTCTCTCTCCCCCCCCCCCACATTTCACGGTTGGCTATCATGAAGACCTTGCCTACCTTTACAGTAACCAAGAAAAGTCAACAACAATGCCCAAGGAAAGGATTTTAGACCTATCCCATCACCGCCTGGCCCTCGGATAGAGGTTGAAGCACTGCTTACAGGCTGAGCTGAAAATAGGCTAAAGGATTGTCTTACTAAAATGTCGCAAAACAACCCCATCTAAATCTTCAGCGAGGAGAGCACCCAAAATACCTCCACCCCTACCCCTAGCCATACGCCCGCCCTAGACCTAATCATCCTCAATGACCTGGTGCACACAAGGCTCCCAACCTCTTAGCCTACCCTATCTGAACTGCACAGCACGGTGACCCCTGCCCCTAGCTTTGCCAAGCAAAGATTCTTTCACCAGTCAGACCCCATGCACCAAGGCAACTGGGACGAGGATCTCAGGATTACAGAAGACCAACTAGAACAAATAACCTTCGTAGAAGAGAATCCCCTCCCCTTTTACACCCAAAGCACCTAAACTACCTCTTTAGGTCACACCTCTATTAGAGCCCAGGGCCATCGAGACAATCAACCCTACCAGAACACCGTAGAAGCTATGGAAAGTCTCACCCCCTACGAACCCACCCCAAACCACCAGAGTACAGCGGAAGCAATGGAGTGGCTCACACAATACACTCCTACCCTACCCTACTAGAGTATAGCTGAGGCTGGGTACAACCTCAGCACATTCCAGCCCTCCCAGAGCACACCCCCAAGTGCACAAAGGAACATGGACCCCTTTTAGAGATCCAGAGAAAACACAATCCCCAGAAGCTCCGAAAACGAAATCTTTAACAGACAAAGAAGAATGTCACTCCTAAGCATGACTAATTGCTCTATGCATGCAGATGACGACAGTAGCAGCAACACCTCAAAGGAGACCACTAGACAAGTCACTGACAAGGGAAAAAGAAGAGAAGTCTAAATCCTAAGAGAAACCTTCTCCCCCATACCCCCCATCCTAATGTACGAATTGGCCAACATGATGCCCGACAACCTCGGAAAGGCCTTCCAAGGCTTCATTAACAACAACAATGAAAGAGTATTCCTCAATGCTAAAGCCTTCAGCTTGATTGCACATGCCCTCAACCATATCTGGAGAAAGTTGGACACAATGTACAATGACAGGTACAAGGAACAACAAACAGTCAATGAAATCAACCAACAACTCTAGCAACAAGCAAACGAAATCAGATATCTTTAGGCGACCATCAACAAACTAACTGACACTCAAAGGAGCACCAGGAATGGGCCCCCCCTGGCCATCCCCCTTTCACAACCATCAAACTCTAGGAGCACGGAACCTTTAAGCCCAGGACATGTCTCCAACAGCCAAAAAACCCATAAAACCCACAAGTTATCCAAAGACCCAAGCCCCCCCCCAAAAGGCCTAGAGGGCTACCCCAAACCCCTAACCCAAACTCCAACCCAGTCACCCTAAAGCTCCCAAAAGACCTGGGCCCAAAGAGCAGCAGGCAGCACCCCCCTGGAAAACAACCCCAACCCCAAAACCTAAACCTAAAAAATGGAAAGAAAAGTCAAAACCTTCCCAGTTGTATAAAGAGAGCTTCACTCCCAAACAGTAGCAGTCATACACCCCTCAGTAGTAAGAGCCGACCCCGAGAAGCTCCAGGAAGCATACGTTAAAATACTAGCTGAACAGAAAGCCCCCACAGAGCTCATAGGAATAATGGTTAGAACCAACCACAAATCCACCATCATCATCACCACCCCCCCCTACCCTCACCACTAACACCATGGTCCTATACCTAGACGCAATCAACTTCATCACCAAAGTGAGCACCAACCCAGAAGTAGAAAGAGAAGGCTTCAGAGTAGCAACAGCCTTCACAGAACTCATTATACACTCAGTCCCCACAGAACCTCTAGGAGAAATCCCTGTCCACAAGCTTCCAGAAGAACTATTCTACATTGTGGATGTAGAAATCACAGCTGCAAGATACCTCAAAAACACAGAAGACAGAAAAAATAACCCTTCAGGACGAAAATTCACAGGAGTTGTAATCAGGTTACCAGAAGACCAAGTCCCAAAGCTAGGAAAACAAATAGTCATCTTCAACAAACTCTGCAAAATTGCCAAATCCTAGAGACAATACCCCCACACCAGATGCTTCAAGTGTCATAGACTAGGCCATGTTAGCGCCACCTGCAAAGAGGAAAGAGAAGGCTGCAACTACTGTGGCAACCTCAACCCAACAGTCTTCCCATTCCACAACACCAAGAACCACCAGTGCCCCCTTTGCCTCTTTAATGGCCTATGTGAACACTACAGCCTAACATGCATCAACTGCAAAGGCAGCCACAAAGTATTAGACAATAAATGCCCTAAATACCTGAGGTGCAGAGACCTGTACACCAGGGAACTAGGTCAGAAGAAGCAAGAATAGATCGACCAGATCAGTATGGAAATCAAAATGCACTAAGAAGTATAAATAGTGAACAATGAGGAAAAAATACAGTGGGGACTAGACCCACATCCGGTCTTTCAAATTTTACAACACAACTACAATAGATCCTAAACCAACTTCCAGTCTCTCATGAATACAGCCATCTAGAATAAGGCGAACATGGTCGCCATCCAAGAACCACCCACCTACAGCAACGTCCCCCTCTCCCACAATAGCTTTCACAGATTCTACCCCAGCAACACAATGAGGTTAAGAGAGGCCCTATATGTCAGCAAAATAGCCCTTTTCAACCCTTTCCCAATAAGCAACTGAGCAGGAGATGAGCAAGTTTTCAGGCTCTTCCTAAATAAACATAATTACCTAGATATAACGAATGTTTACCTCCCCCTACCAACCAAGGGATCTGACTAAGACTGGCAAAGACTCTTCACCAATAACAAGAACCTAGTCCTAGGAGACTTCAACCTCCACCATCCCTGCTGGGGAGCTACAGATATACACGAAACAGAGTGAACAGAACCCCTAGTAGAGAAAGCCATAGAAGAAGGCTACTACCTTCTGAATGAACCAGAACAACTAACTAGGCTAGGCAACCCCAAACAGAACCAAAGAGATACAACAATAGACCTTGCATTTCTCTCCCCCATGGCTACCGAATGGAACCTAGACTAGCAAATCTATCCCGACGACCACTAAACAAACAGCGACTATAAGGTCATAGCAATAACCCTCTCAAAACAGAATGGAAAGCAACACAAGAAAGTAGTGCTAGACTACATGAACACCGATTGGGAAAAAATAAAAGAAAACCTCGAAAACTGGAAGCCCGCACTATATAACCCCTCCAACCCTAATGGATGGATTGAAACAAACAAGAACTAGCTCCTGGAAACCATGAAAAAGAATAAAGCACTGCCCACTAGAACGCTCACAGGAAAGTCGAAAGCCTGGTGGAATGAAGAACTAGATAAAGCTAAAAAAAGCAGCAGCGCTTACAAGGTATGAAGCTAAATCAAATAGAAACTCAGAAAAAATGCAAGAAGTCTACAAAGACCAAAAGAAGGCCTTCAGAAAACTTGTTCTTGAAACCAAAAAAGGCCACTGGAACAAGTTCCTGGTGGAGGCCAACCTCAAAGACTTATGGACGGCCCTGAAGTATACCCGCCCAGCTCGAGACTACCCCCTCCCCCTAATCAACAACGCAGAAACCCCAGAACAAAAAGCCCAGGCACTCATAGACCACTACTTCCTATAAGAAGCAGAGGAAAGCCTGCTCCCACCCCTCGACAACCCAGTAGAAACAGAGGAAATCTCCCTAGAGGAAATCAGATATGCCATAAGAAATGCAGTGAACACCACAGCACCAGGTCCCAACGAAATCCAATACAACTTGTGGAAGAACCTCTACAAAGCAAATAGCAGCATTCTCCCCACCCTCCTGAGCCTACTCCTTGTATATGGAGTGCACCCTTCCAGCTTCAAAAAGACACTGGGCATCGCCATACCCAAACCTAAGAAAAAGAGCTATGCAGACCCAAATGCATATAGGTGTATCTTCCTCATTGACACACTGGCTAAGATCATAGAAAAAGTATTAGCAACCTGCCTAAGCCAGTACACCATCGATAACAACATGATCACCAATAACCAGTATGGAGTACTGCCTGGACGCTCAACCATAAACGTGGTAAATACCCTAAAACACGATATAAGGGATGCCAAAAACAGGGGAAAAAAGACCACCCTACTATTCATGGACATCGAAAAAGGCTTTGACAGAGTCAACATCCCTAAGCTACTCGAAATCCTAGATAACAGCAACACACCAAGGTACATCCAGCACTGGGTGGCATCGTTCCTAGGCAAAAGATAGCTAGCATTCCTGGACCGAGGAACCAAATCGTCATACCATTCAATCAAAACAGGAGTACCACAGGGATCCCTAATCTCACCCCTTCTCTATTCAATATATATGTCACAGAACTGACTAGAGACAGTAGGGTAGTAAAACTTTACATGTACATAGATGACCTATGCATAATGGCAGAAGGAGATAGTTTCAACGAAAATGTGGAAAAATTGGAAACATACTGTAGAGGTGAACTGCAGGGCTCTCTAGATCAACTAAAGCTATCACTATCTGAGGGTAAAACAGAACTCCAGCACATCAGTCCAGGTAGCCAGGACAACAAGCCTACTGTCACTGTCCAAGGGACTGCCTATGAACACCAGGAAAAAGTCCGGTATCTCAGAATCATCCTTGACCAGAAAGAATGAGTCCTTGCCCACTGCTAACATCGAATACAGAGCACCTAGGCAGCACTAGCAAGAATAACAAGACTCTCAACCAGTGGTAAAGGCCTAAACCCAGCGATGTTAATCAAACTAGTCAAAGCAGTAGTGATCCCATCCTTGCTTTACGGAGTGGACACCTTCCACCCCTACAACATCACAGAAAAGGCCCTAAAAACCTTAGATGCCACTATAGCTGCGAGCACAAAATGGGTATGTGGAATGCTCAGGCACACTGGGAAAAAGAAAGCACTCGTAGAAGCAAGAATCTGGCCAGCCACGCTCCAAGTCCAAAGATATCAGTCAAACTACGCTGCCAGCCTCCTCGCCATCAGACTGGAACACCCTAACTACCACAGACTACCTCCTATGCCTGATAGGAACAAGAATAGGCTAAAGTCCCTAAAAGCCCCAACCTGGAAAGCAGAACCCGAGGGATAGCACTCCCGCAAATGTATGCTCCAGCTAGATGCAATGATCAACACAATAAGGGAAAACCTCGGGACCAACACCCTGTCAAAATACTGACTCCCCCCCCCTATAAGACCATAGCTGATCATGATAACAGGAAAGCCCTAGGTGGATCCCTTCCCTGAAATCAAAGAAAAAGCTACAGACCTCCACCCGAAGGCCCACCCGACAAACCAGCTGACCCTGTATACCGATGCCTCCCAAGTGGGAAAGAATAACCAAGTAGGCAATACGGTCATAGCCTACATCAACGGAATGCAAGTAGGTGGAAAATCAAAAACCCTTGGAAGCGGAGTGCACATATTCAATGGGGAACTAGACGCCATACTCAAAGCCTTCACGCTCGCTAGCAAACTACAAGGAAAAAGACCCTTCAACATAGTCAAGATCTACATAGACAACCAGGCAGCTATCACCATGGCCACCAACCCCTACCTGAGCCACACACAGTACATTGCAGCAAAAATTTTCGAAGCCAACAAAGCACTACTAGCCTAGAATATGCAGACCTCGTTAGCATGGGTCCCAGCATACAAAGGCATTGAAGGAAATGAGAAAGCTGACTAGGTTGCCAAATCCAAGTCCAAAAAACTGGAGGCCCAGCATGCAAAAGGAACCAACAAAGAAAGAAAAAAGTCATCACCAGAAGTCTCCTTCAATCCAGAACAAAGTCAAGACTGTGGAAGCTGTTCAAAGAATACGCCGCAATACCGATCCCAAAAAAAGGCAACGTGTACACTACACTGGACAAATATACAGTGGCTAGAGTATTCCAGTTCTGCACTGGGCATGCCTACATCCCCAACCTCCACCACTTTAACTGAGAACAGAACATTTGCATCTGCGGCGAACCTCAGAACATTGAACATTATGTGCTCCAATGCATGCACCTGATACCATGGTGCCCCCTCACTAAAGGGCACTCTCTCAGGTACCTACTATACGAAAACGCAGAACTTTGGACAAAACTCTTGGAAAGAGGACTTGGCAAGCCCCCCAGACCACAACCTGACCCCCCAACGGTAGTGATAGCTGTAAGAGGAGGAACTAAACTGGCGTAGAGAGTGGAGGATATGGAAGGCTTTTTCTTCTTCTTTTTCCTTTTTTCTTAATTTTTTCTTCTCTTTTACGCTTTCTTCTCTTCTCCTTTTTCCTTTTCTTCTTTCTTTTCCTTTATTTCAAGGTTTACCGGCGCAAGTCAGTGGAGGACCATCCTGTTTTCTCCGGTTATGTTCTTGCCTTTAATTAAGTGTAAATGCCCCACTGGAGGAAATTGGGATGTAAAATAACAGTAATAGGAATATCATATAAGTCAGGTCTATGTGGGGGGGGTGAGGATGGTGTAGTGGTATAGCTGTCCTGGTGTTGTTATGCCGTAATGCGTAATATTGTGGGTTCAAATCCTGCTCATCCCATTCCATACCACGAATTACCAGTTGGTCGTGGGTTTTGTAGTATAAGCGAGTTTTCCCCGACTGTACAGGGTTGCCTAATTACTAGTTCAGTCGCTATAAGCGAATGCAACCGATGACCTCAATGGCTGTATGAAGGGTTACCTTGACGGTGCTTAGCGAGATTGCTCCTGTGTTATGCAACTATGTTATATGCTCTTAATTGAGTACGATGCCCCATCCGTACATCAGTAACCATGGGAGGACAAGATAAGTCAGGTCTATGTGGGCCATATAAAGGGTTACCCTGACGGCGCTTAGCGAGATCGCTCCTGTGTTATGTGACTATGTCATATGCTCTTAATTGAGTGCAGCGCCTAATATATACATCAGTGACTATGGGAGGACAGAATAAGTCAGGTCTATGTGAACAGTAACAGGAAATGCATAAAAGTCAGGTCTATGTGGCTGTATGAAGGGTTACCATGACGGCGCTTAGCGAGATCGCTCCTGTATTACACGACTATGTCATATGCTCTTAATTGAGTGCAACACCCCATCTGTACAACAGTGACTGTGGGAGGACAAGATAAGTCAGGTCTATGTGTACAGGGTTGCCTAATTACTGGTTCAGTCCCTATAAGCGAATGCAACCGATGACCTCAATAGCTGTATGAAGGGTTACCCTGATGGCGCTTATCGAGATCACTCCTATGTTACACAACTATGTCATATGCTCTTAATTGAGTGTGACGCCCTGTCCGTACATCAGTGACCATGGGAGGACAAGATAGGTCAGGTCTATGTGCAGGGTGAGGATGGTCTAGTGGTATAGCTGTCCTAGTATTGTTATGCAGTAACGCACAATGTCATAGGTTTAAATCTCACTCGTCCTATTCCATACTACAAATTACCGGTTAGTTGCGGGTTTTGTAGCATAAGCGAGTTTTCCCTAACCATGCAGGGTTTTCTAATTACTGGTTCAGTCCCTGTAAGCAAATGCGACCGATGACCACAATGGCCGTATGAAGGGTTACCCTGATAGTGCTTAGCGAGATCACTCTTGTGTTATGCAACTATGTCATATGCTCTTAATTGAGTATGATGCCCCGTCCATACATCAGTGATCCAAGGCAGGACAAGTAAAGTCAGCTCTATATGCCATATGAATGGTTACCCTGACAGCACTTAGCGAGATCGCTCCTATGTTATACAACTATGTTATATGCTCTTAATTGAGTGCGACGCCCTATCCGTACATCAGTGATCTGAGGGAGGACAAGTAAAGTCAGGTCTATGTTCTCAGCACCCAAAGAAGTGACAGCTACCCTACCTTTAGAGGATCTAGAAGTAGATCCCTATCCAACCCCCCCATTCCCTCCCTCCCAAGCATAGGCAGAACCTAGTCAAACATCTCAATACACACAAACGACGAGTCTAATACAGACTCTGACATGACCACCAGGCCCACAACAGACAAGGGCAAAAGAAGAGCACAACAGGTCTGCTGAGAAACCTTCTCACCAGTCCCCATCTACCCTATATACGAACTCGCAAGTATGATGCTAGATAACCTAGGAAAAGCCTTCCAAGGCTTTATCAACAACAACGACAAAAGAGTCTTCCTGAATGCTAAAGCCTTCAGAAGCATCGCCCATACAATCAACCACATCTGGAGAAAACTCGATGACATACACAGCGAAAGATACAAACAAGATAAAATTATAAGAGAAATCAACCAACAAGTACAAGCCCAAGCAAATGAAATCAGATACCTCAGGGCCACAATCAACAAGCTCAACAGCTAGCCCTATCATACTGCAATGGCCTCCACAGCCCCCGTATCCCAAAGCAGCAAATCCCCTACCCCCCAGGCCACCAGCTCATACATCAAAACCCAAAGAACACTGCACTCCTCTAAAAGCCCTTCGCCAGAAGCAGGACTATCAAAACTGCCACAAAACAATAACTAACTAACCTGGGCCCAGCGAGCAGCACAAAATACTAACAATTATAACAGTAACACAGAAGCTAACAATAAAGGAAAGGGAAAGGAAAAAGAGAAAAAAGTCAAAATGTTCCCAGTAGTAAGAAGAGAATTGCTCTCACCACTAATTGGAGTAATCTACCTAGAAGTAGCCAGAGCAAACCGGGAGAAGCTAAGGGAGGCCTATGTTAAAGTCCTACCAGAGCAGAAAGCCCCAACAGAGCTCCAGGCCTTATAGTTAGAGTTAACCACAAATCAATCATAGTCATAACCATACCGCCTATTTTTACAGGCAGTGCACTTGTCCCCTACCTTGATGCCCTAAATTATATCACCAAAGTCAACACCAACCCAGAAGTAGAAAGAGATGGGTTCAGAGTAGTTACCATATTCATGGAACTCATAATACACTCTGTCCCTCTAGCCCCCCTAGCAGAAATCCCAGTTAATGAACTGGCATAAGAGCTCTTCTACATGGCAGACATAGAAATAGCCACAGCCAGATACCTCAAGAGGACAGAAGATAGACAAAAGAACCCCTCTGGAGGAGCCTATGCAGGTATCGCAATCAGTATCATGGAAGACCAGGTCCCCAAACTAGGAAAGCAGGTCATTCTCTTCAAGAAAACATGCTAAGTAGCCAAATCCTAGAGACAAAACCCAGCCACTAGCTGCTTCAGATGCTTCAAGCTCAGACATGTCAGCGCAATGTGCAAAGAAGAGAAAGAAGTATGCAACATATACAGAAACCTCCATGATGCCTTCCCCTACCACAATACCAAGAACCACATCTGCCTGCTCTGCCAATTCTATGGACCATGCGAACACAATGGGCCCATCTGCACTAACTGCAAGGGGGCATACAAGGTCACAGACCGTAACTGCCTAACAATGAAAGGAGCAAAAGACCTCTACATCAGAGAACTTGAAGGGAAAAGACAAGCTTAGATGGATCAGATCAGCATGGAAATCAAGATGTACCAAGAATTATCATGGAGGAAAAAGAAGAAGAAAAAATCATGTAGGGAATAGACCCATATCCAGTCTTTAAAATATTGCAACATAACTGTCAGAGATCACAAACAAACTTCCATTCCCTAATGAACACAGCTGTACAAAGCTAAGCGAATATAATAGCAGTCCAGGAACCCCTAACTTTTAACAACATTCCCCCATCCCATGGAAGCTTCCACAGATTCTACCCCAGCAGCAACACAAGGTCCAGAGTGGCCATATACATCGACAAAAACTCGAGTATCAAACCCTACCCTATCAGAAGCAAGAAAAGAGACGAACAAGTTATTAGACTCTTCATAAACAAGCACAACTACCTAGACCTTACAAACATCTACCTTCCCCTGGCCACTACGAGAAAAGAATAAGACTGGAACCAGACGTTCACACCCAACAAAAACCTCACTCTAGAAGACTTCAACCTCTACCATCCATGGTGGGGAGCAACATACAGATACGAGATAGAAAGAGCAGAACCGCTCATGGAGAAAGCCTGTGAACAAGGATACTACCTCCTCAACGAGCCCGACATACCCACCAGAATTGGAAACCCAAACTAAAACCAAAGGAACACAGTTATAGACCTAGCCTTCCTCTCCCCTGAAGCAATAGAATGGCAAACAGACTGGCAAATCTGCCCAGATTTGGCCTAGACAGGCAGTGACCACGAAGTTATTGTGATCACCCTCTCCAAACCAGGTACCACCCAGAGGAAAAAAGTCTGCTTGGATTATGCAAAAGCAGACTAGGATAAGATAAAAGAAATCCTCGACCACTGGAAGCCATCCCCCTACACCCCCAACAACCCAGACAGCTGGCTAGAAGTCAACAAAAACAGCCTCATCAACACCATAAAAGAAAATAGCACCCTGCCCATGTACACCATCAAAGCAAAGGCCAAAGCTTGGTGGATAGATGAGTTGACAACGGCCAAAAAGCAAATGATAAATTCAAGATATGACGCAAAAAAGCACCGTAACTCAACTAACAAGAATGAAACATACAAAACCAGGAAGAAGGAGTACAAGTAATTTCTGCATAAAACTAAAAAGGATCACTAGAACAAATTTCTGGCAGAGGTAAACAACAAAGACTTATGGACTACCCTGAGGTAATGAGGTAAGCTAGGGATTATCCCCTCCCCCTGATCAACGGGGCCCAGTCCCTTGACTAAAAAGCCTAGGCTCTAATATAACACTACTTCCTAGAAGAACTAACCGAATCCCCCCTCCTACCCCTATAAGAACTAGACTAAACAAACCAGATCACCCCTGAAGAAGTTGGCTACGCTCTGAGGAATACAGCTAATAATATGGCCCTGGGTCCCGACGAAATCCAATACACCCTGTGGAAGAATGTGCACAGCATCGCCCTGGATATAATCTCCAACCTACTGGACCCACTGCTTAGACATGGGCCTACCCGAGCTCATTCAAAAAAACCCTGGGAATAGTGATCACTATACTAAAGAAATAGAGCTACAAAGACCCAAATACCTACCGGTGCATATTTCTCATAGATACGCTGGCAAAAATCTTAGAAAAAGTAGTCACCCTAAGGCTCTCACATCATGCAATAGACAATAACATGATCATACCTAACCAGTTTGGAGCACAGCCAGGCAGGTCCACATTCGATATGGTCCTTTCTTACCTTCCCAAAGCTTATTAAATGCCAAGAACCAGGGCGTCGCGCTCAATCAAGAGCATATGACTAGGTTCAGAGGCGCCCATTTTAGGGTTTAAGGTGAACTCTTTCAAGGTTCAAGTGTGATTTCCTGAGCATACCAAACGGTACGCGGGTAGACACGGCAACAGGCTGAGGAGTCCGTAGACTAGCTTAAGCCAACCTCAGGTTAAACCGTTGATTACCTTCCTCAGAACTACCAGGGTACTTAAACCTCGAAAGTTGTGCCGGATATGCTGGCCTTCGTTGGTGCCCGAGTAGACCCCTTAGAGACAAGTCCTAGTTGCCTCCACCACTGTCACACTCATTAGCCCTACTACTACTCAGCACTTTATTCTAGGGCGATGGGGGAGGAGCCAGTATTGAAGTGACTGGACCCTCGCTTTCCTCACCCCAACATTTGATGTGGTCAACACCCTAAAACATGACATCAGAGATACCAAAAAGCGAGGAAAGAAAGTAACTATGCTATTTGTTGACCTTGAAAAAGGATTCACTAGGGTGAACCAAAAAGTGCTCCTGGAAATCCTAGAAACAGGGAACACCCCCAAATACATAAGGTACTGGGTAGCCTCCTTTCTCACCAACAGGCAGTTGGCCTTTGCTATAAAGTTATAGTGGAAGGTTATAGGTTTAAATCCCATTTTTGCCATCTATAATAAACCTGAATTCCTGGTCCTTTTCAGTTTTGGAAGTTTTCTCTACCTATAAATAGCTCAAATAAGGACTAGATAATGAGAGGAAATGACAGTTTAGTATATGAAGGTCATCCTGATGCCCTTTTTTAATCTCACTAAACCATAGCTCTGATGTGCGTGTAGAAATTTATCCTATGTACATAGCCAGTTGCCATGTCTATCTGGGAGTTTACTCATGCATTGAACCTCTTCAGATCCTGTATGTAGTTCATGGCCTAGGACGTTGGAACTTGGGGACTAGGAAGATGCTTGGGTTGGAGAGAAGGGTTTTGAGCTATATCATAGTCCTGCATGCAGAGGTACCATTTTAACAAAAACTAAATGAGACGAATTAAAAGAAAAAACTAGAGGTTCCGTGTTTTTCTTCGTCCTTCTCGACATCGCCCGGTACCGCCTAAAGGTCTGTACCGTAGAACTATTATAACGGGCTTCCTCCCCACAACGCCTACATCGAGAGGACGAGTCATCCACTTGAAACTCCCTCCCCCCCCCCCCCCC
>JABYPW010001650.1:0-14358 GCA_016880775.1 Phymatotrichopsis omnivora
CCCCCCTCCCCTGCCCCCGCTTCCCTATTACTAACACTCATATACCTAAATACCCCTCAAATTGAGAGAGAGAAATTATCATCAACCTCAATAGGGACATCTATATATTTAATATAATTACAATCTACAACAATGTCAACAAAGTGCTCATTAACAGAAAAGCTCCCTCTTCCTTCTGCATGTGCTCTATTCACTAAGCAGGACTATGAAACATTTTCTTCTCTATTATGGAGAACACTACTACCTGGCAAGTGCTAGTGTATAAAGTAACTAATGAGTAAGCTGTATGAAAGTATTTCCCTAACCACCGTAGCTTATGTAGTAACTTCTTACACAAGAAGTACATGGTGTACAATGTGCCTAACCCTATCCCTAAAACATAAGAAGTTGAGTATATATGCAGATCTTGAATGAGATTGAGCTATTCTACCATAATGTACTCCTTGCCTAAACTCCCTACTAGCTTGCTTCACAGGATAAGCTAGTCAGCCAAACTACCTCCTTAATTGTTATCACTATTATTATTTGTTATCACTATTATTATTAATAACAACTACTTCTACATCTCATAAGGTCTTATGATCCTCAATAAGAACTGTAGGAATAAACAATATATCATATATACCCATGTAATACATTATATGCACTGCTGCTTATATGGATACTACCAGCTCCTATGTATATTTCCCTCACAGTGCTTACTCTACACTAGCACTTACACTGTATTTGAACATTGCTGTAGTAATACTGAATATAAATGGAAAGGTTACTAATACAAATATATGATACTCAAATATGGTAACTGTATTACTGTCTAACTTGCCAATGAGCCCTAATGCCCTGAGTACCTACTACCCTTGGTCAATAGGGTAAAGAGGGTAGATAAACCTGATGATATAGACACTGAATTGATGGAATCATAAAAGGTGTTTCTTGAGTATTTTCTCTGTAAAGATAGTTATCTTATCTCATTCAGTAATACATTCTCTATGATGGATTTATCTGTCTTTATCTCCTCTTATCTACATTATATTTATATTTACTCTTTCCTTTCACTCTACTAGTTGTTATAAGGTTTGCCTCATTTGTGAGGAGTGGAAGGGTTATAGTCATTTCTTGTAGGTTTCTTTTTTTGCTTATATGTCTTCTTACTTTATCCTGCCATGTGCATGATAAGTAGTATAGTTTCTTATGAGAGTTTCCTTTATTCTTTTATTTTATTTAGTTTAGTTTAGGGGAGATTAAGTGCTATGCCATAGTCTTCGACTATATGTATATAACCTAGTAGCTATTATAGGATATGGTAATTACAAAAGTAAACTGAATAATCATCATAATCTTTTATTTTCACTTAAGTTTCTGCTGGTTTTATATACTTAGTTGCTAGGTTTTCTACTGGATATGTTTTCTTCTATAGTATTTTCTTTCCCTATATCACTCTCTCCTCTCTACCCTATTTCTTCTTTAGTTTATTACATGTAAATAAGGAGGATCTAATATATATACTTGTATTTCATCTTGGCTATAGTGATACTAACCTTAATTTAGCTATCTTTCTACCTCTATTATAGCTTTTAATAGCTGTACATGGAGGTTCTTTCAGATAACCCCTTCAGGGTTGTAAAGATAAAATAAAATAAATTACCCCCCCCTTACCCCCCTCATATACCCTCAGTAATAATGATCATATGTTCTTAGCCCTCAACTTTACTAAATACCATCAGATATCTGGAATTTACTAAACCTCTTTACTAGATTCCCTAGATGTACTTTTTAGATAAGTAGACCCCTTTTTACTAGAACTTTAAAAGTGAAATTCTATATTACTTTTGTTCAGCAAATGATTTTGATAAAATACTCTATTCCTTTACTAGTTTTCAATACTTCTCTTTCAAAATCATTCTTTATTTCCTAAGTTAGATAATAAAACACTGTATTCTATTTTTTCACTTATTACAATAATAATAGCCCCTTAATTTACATCCACTTAACCCTATGTAACAATACCCTTCAATGCTATATTCCTAATGCTACAAACATAACTAAGCTAGTTCTCAATATACCACTAGTCCTGTAACTAGCTCTTAGTAACCATTATACTGATTTCTCTAAGATTGCTAAGTAGATTTACAATGTGTTGTCTCTTATTATAGTGTTCTAGAAGTATATGAATGATAGAACATTTTAAATATATGTTGCCTTGATTAAGCTAGTATGTTTATAGGTCTTAAAAGACTTTTCTAGGTATACCAAAAATAAATTATTTGTAAATATATATAATAAAGCTACTACCTATGATAAGGAGTCTCAGCAAATAAAGGTATATACCTGACTACTATATAGTCTTTAGAAAAGGAAGCTATTAAGGCTTACATATCTCTATATAATAATCTGTAAGAGGAACTATAGGCTTTAGAAAAAATAGTATGTATTATACCCCTTGTAAATAATTCAGTAACTATCAAGTGCACTAAAATTCTCAACATTTGTGCTTGGCACTCTCCTGGAAAAGATCTCCCTCTAGAGTATACTTGTAGAAACCCTGACTACAAGATTAGAGGTTAACAATTGGAATGTATTACTCTTAATTATATCAAGTACAATATTGCATATACTACTAATAACCTATGATGCCTAACCTACATTAGTGCTATGACTTAAGATAATGAGCTATAGGAATACACTAAACATGAAGAGGAAATAGAAACCTAGTCCTTCTTCCCCTATTCTCTATATTTCTTTATTTCTATTTTATAGGAAATATTTGGTTAATGTTTTATATATACCTATATAATATAAACTACCTTTCCTTTTATAGTATACTTATAGACTTTACTTTTCCATCTTATTTTTTTATAGGTATTGTAATGTTTACCTCCCTATTATATGAGTTAAGGATTGTAGGTACTATTCCTTATATCTCTTCAGGCTTCTTTGAGTTCACATATCTTGTTCTTGAAACCAGTACATTTCCACATCTATTGCTTTCAAATACCGTCACGATAATTATTCCTCTTTGGAACCTGGATAAGGTTTGGTACACTGTACATAAAAAGGAATAACTATTACAATGTCCTCCCACTCCTCCACCCCCTTCTCCACCACCCCCTCATCGTCTACCCAGCAAGTATAACAAGAAGCAGCCAGGCTCGCTAAGGTCCTTCATGATACCTATTATTCCCCCATCACCTTCCAGCTGTCGAAGCAGTCTGAGTTTTTAGGTGTAGCCGAACACAAAACCATTTCCATTCTAGAAAGGGCACTTTCGCTAGATTTCCTTGTAAACACTCTGCCAAAGATTACACAGGCCCTGCGGTCTTTGGTGGATCTAATGAATGGCCAGAGCAACACTATCACTAACCTCACTGAAGGTTACAACACCTAATGCAATCGCATCGCCGCCCTCGAAGAAAACCTAAGCGAGATCTGGCAGACCCTGCAATCCGAAACCGTTAACAATGCTCTTAAGGAATCCCTCAAGAAAATCGAAAAAGCAAATAAGGAGACCTCTAACAAGGTTAACAAGATTGCGAAACTGAACATCACCCCCACTGTGCTAGCTATGAGCATAACAAAACCCATGCAACTACCACCCAAGGCAACTTGGGCACAGGTTGTCTCAAAATGCAATGAAAAAGCTGTAGCCCCAGTACCCCCCCTTCCTACAAGTGCCAGCGACCGACACTACCCCGCTAAGCATGACCGTGAAATTATCATCACAACCACTTCTGAGATTAGCACTTTTGACCCGGTACAGCTCAGGGACGTAGTAAATGATACCCTTATCGAAGCAAAGGCCCCAGCAGCTCTCTGCATTTCCGCTATTCACAAGAACAATCAATGCACCATCATACTTACTACGATCAAAGATGTCACTGCCTCAGCAGTCCTTGCTTACCGCAACAATATCGAAGCGACCATCAAAGAAAAATTCCCTACAGCCTCTGTTCATAAGAACCACAGGTGGAAGAAGTATTTGGTGCACAATGTCCCATACTCGCACACTGATTCCTTTACAGAAGCTGACATGTTCTGAAGGGAAATTAAGCACTTCAACAAAGGAATTACCCTTGTACAAACCCCTCGATGGCTGCTTAGAGAAAGTGATCGAACCTGCAAGTATGCATCCTCATTGGTTATTACGGTCATAGACGATGATGATGAAAACCACATCCTTCAAGGACTTACAATCCTTACCTGCAAAAGGCGAGTCAAGAAGTACATCCCCTTTAACTCTGTGACCTGATGTACCAACTGCCAGGAGTTTGGCCACCACCAGGCTCGCTACTGGAACCCCCTACGATGCAATATATCTGCGGATGCACACCATACTTCGAAGCACATATGTGGACATGATGAATGCAAGAAGATCAGAAGACTCTGCGATGACATGGTCCTCAAATGTGCTAACTGCAAAGGAAAGCACACCGCATCGAACCCCTCTTGCCCAGCATTCATCCAAGCAAAGGCACTGGCTGCCGCCCAGAAGGAGGAGGCTGTTACTGTCACTATGGGTGGCGTATGATTTTTTCCTTTTACCTTTTGTTTTGATTTTCTCCTTTAGCTTGAAAGGTTTGGGTAGTTCAGGGGAGGATTTCTTTTCTTTCTCCTTTTCTACTTTGTTTCTTAGTTTTTCCTTTCTTCGTAAGAGTCCAGTACCTAGTTGTTGTAAGGTTCGCCTCACTAGGAATGTCAGATGGGAGGACTATTTTGCGGGACCATCTGTGGTGCACTTTTCACCTTACTGACATGGCATCGTGTCCTTTTGTTTTGAATGTGTGGTTTCCTTTGTTCGTTTCTGTTGTGGGAGAATGGGTGATACGTTATAGTCGTGGACTGCATGCAGATGGCCTGGGTAGTTATAGAAGAAGTAGACTAGCTACTAAATAGAAATGAATAATCATTATCATTATCCTTATATCTCTTCAGGCTTATTTACATCTTTGAACTACACTATAACTATTAGTCCTCAGCTTTTAGTATATACACTACTTTGTCATGATAATGTCAAGATACAATGAAATCCCACCCCTGTATTCCTTTCAACAGGGTATATAAGATCAAGTGAAACCCTCTATCCAAACCCTATCTGAGTTTGTTAGAGATGCTCTTTATCTCACCACCTTATAGGCTATCACTGAAAACCCAAGTATATACTAGATCTAGTTTGCAAGAGATATGCCGGTAGAGAAGATTATCTTCTTATCCTAGCTGGAGTTCTTTTCATGTACCCTGCCTATACTCCTACAGTCTATTAGTAAAATCTAAGAAGCTGTCACCTCTATACAGGTAGGCTAAGTTGCAATTGAATAATACTTGTATGATGTTGAGGCTACCATCACATACTCTACCTCTACCCAAGCATTGGCTAAGGTAGCTACTACACCTGCTGCCTAAGTTCATACTGATGCCATTAAAAATATATATTCAGAGACCACCAAACTTGTTGAAGTAGTAAAGAAGCTTGCCTTGATATTGCCTATCCTACCCCTGCCTCATACACCATCCCCTAATATAGAGAACACATAGGTATAAGTAGTCTCTAAATATAAAGGTACATTTCAGCTTATACTATCTTCCCCTACTAATGCTCCTCCTACCCCAAAGTATCCTTCCAAGAGAGAGAAATAATCATTTACCTAGAGGGTAATATTCCTTCTTTCAACCCTATCACTATCTATGATAATGTTAACAAAGTGCTCATTGATAAAAAGGCCCCCTTAACCTGCCACATCTGCTCAGTTTGCTATACAGTCTACTGTAATATCTTTCTCTCTATCATAGAGAAAACCACCACCTAGCAAGTGCTAACCTATAAGGTGACCATTGAGGAAGCTATTCAGAGGCACTTCCCAAACACCACTGGCCTATACTGTAACTTCCTTTACAAGAAGTATATTGTAGATGATGTGGTAACCCCCATCCCTAACACCTATAAGGTATAGTACATGACGAAGATTATGAGTGAGATCAAAACATATAACCATTGGAGTACTTCTTACCTAATCCCCATATTAGCTGGCTTCAAAAGATAAGCTTGTCAGCAAAACTGGCTCATCAATTGTTGTTATATTTATTATCAACAACAACCACTACCATATCTCCTGAGGCCTAACAATTCTTAACAAAAACCACAGGACTGAACATTACCTCTCTTTCTCTTATACTACATAGTACATACACTGCAGATATTATAGCCAGCACCAGCTCTGATTTACATATCCTATAAAATGTTAACTCTGCTCTAGCCCGTACACCCTCTTTAAGCACTCATGTAGCAATGTAGAATGCAAATATAAAGGGAGGTAATGCAACTACACAGTGCCTAAATGTACCAACTATCTCACTACCTATCCCACCAATGACCTCAGCTACCTAGATTAATTAAAGGCATTGGCTAACAGTAACTAATAGGTAGATGACTTACATGCTGCTGATGCAGAATCAATAAAATTATAGGATTTATTTTTTTCAGCTTTTTCTCTTTATAAAGGATAGGTATATTAAGATACCTCAGTAATTTGTTTCCCCATAACAGATTTCTTCTAGCATTTTCTTTTCCCATATTTATACAATGTGTACTTACCTTTTCCTTTTACTCTACTAGTTGTTATAAGGTTTACCTTAATATAGAGGAGTAGGAGGGTCATAGTTATTTTGTGTCTATTGTATCTTACTTATATGTTTTTCTACTTATTCCTATAATAGGTACAGTCACTTATATAGTTTTCTTATAAAAGTTTCCTTTGTTTCTTCTTTTTTCAGTTTAGTTTGGAAGAGTTCAGGTGCCAGGCCATAGTTATAGACTGCATACAGATAGCCTATAAGTTATAGAAGAAGTATAGTAGCTGTTAAGATTGAACTGAGTAATCATTATCATCCTTATATCTCTTTATGCTTGTTTGCATCTTCAACAAACAGAATCACGGCTCTCTGGTGATCACTGTTATCGACAACAACAATGAGGCCCGCATTCTTAAAGGTCTCACCATCCTCAACAAAACCCGTCGCACCGTCAAGTACATCCCCTTCGGTGCCAACACCCAATGCTCCCGCTGCTCAAAGTTTGGACATCCCATCCAGGACTACCAGTCCCCGCCTTGCTGCCAACTTTGCACAGGCCCCCACATGATTTCTGAACATACCTGTGGTGTTGCCGACTGCAAACAGCAGAAAGGCTTCGCCTGCGAGAACACTGTCCTCTGATGTGTGAACTGCGCTGGCCCCTACAAAGTGAATGATCTGATCTGCATGACGATGATCCAGGCTAAACTGACCTAGTCAAATACAAAGGATAAGTCCACCACTATGGGGGGAGTATAGTTTGTCCTCTCTTACCTAGCTTTCATTTCTCTACATGTAACTAGTGTTTTTCTACTTTGGTAAAGTGTGGAGGAGTTTGCACATTTCTCCTTCCCTCTCTTTCTTTTATCTTTGCTTGGTCGCGTAGTCCATATAGGGGGTTTTTCTTTCGTTATTTTAAGGTTCTCCTAGCGATCGCTTTTCCTGGGTTGGCTTTTGTATGTAGAGGTCTGCGTTCTCTTTTTCTTTTTCTTTTTTCTTTTGGGTTCCTGGTACGAGTATGTGGAGGATCATCCTGTACTCTCTTGTTATATTCTTGCTCTTGGTTGAATGTAAACGCCCCGCCGGGGGTATGGGATGTAAAATAACTGAATGGGAATACAAAGAAAGTCACTTCTTGTTCGGCCGTATGAAGGGTTACCCTGACGGCACTTAGAAAGATCACTCCTATGTTACGCAACTATGTCATATGCTCTTAATTGAGTGCGACACCCTATCCGTATATCAGTGAACTGAGGGAGGATAAGTAAAGTCACTTCTTGTTCGTAAATAACTGAACGAGAATACAAGTAAAGTCTCTTCTTGTTCATACATTAGTGAACCGATGGAGGACAAGTAAAGTCGCTTCTTATTCTTTACTTTCTTGGCCTCTTCAGTCTACAGACTAGCTACGAGCCTTTCGAATATATTCGTTCTTACTCTTGAACTTTGCTTCTCTCTTCTCTTCAAATGTAGGAAAGTGTATTTGTGGATCCAGACTCAGAACACGTTGAGATATCTGAGTTTACTCAGTAATACATTTCTCTGTTGAGTGGCACTTGCACTTTTACAGAGCCTTTACCAACTTCGAAGACACCTGCCGTAACAATAGGTAACTTTACCTTTAGCATTGTCTACCAACTAGAGACCTATAATACTAAGGCTAATGTTCTCTCACACTATAGGGACCATGCTCCTAGAGAGGGGGCACCTGACTAAGGGCTCCTTTCCCCCAAAAAGGGCCAGTATATCGCCGTAATTGAAAGATCGCTGACTGCCCTGCATTGTACCTTTATTGAGGAAATGAATAAAGTATCTGCTCAGGATCAAGAATTTTAGGGCCACCTCCAGACTCCCACTAGACACTACTCAGTGTTTCAGGGGCTGCTGAAGTACAATAGTCTCTGGTATGGTCTACTCTTACTTCATAAACAGGTCCTTGAGTCTAGACACAACCATCCTATGGCCTACCATCTTGGTCGGGATAAGATATATGGGCTTATTGATATAGACTTCTACTGGCCAACCATTAGAAAGGATGTTACCAAGTATGTATCCCCCTGTGACCTGTGCTAGAGAAAGAAAGCAAGGAGACATAAGGCCTAAAGCAAACTCCTTCCTCTCGAAGTACCCTATCGTCTATAGGAGTCAATGTCCATGGACTTCATTACAGATCTTCCCTCTTCTGATGGCTTCACCTATATATAGGTTATTGTAGATCAGTTCAGCAAGATAGCACATTTTATACCCCTAGGGATAAATGCAAATTCCAAGGTTCTCGCCAACACCTTTGACTATGAGATATAGAGGTTTCATAGGTTACCGAGCAATATAGTCTTGGACAGGGATCCCAAGTTTGATTCTTTCTACAAGGAAGTAATGGACAAGTTTGGGATATAATTCTCCAAGTCTACAGCAGCTCATCCCTTGACTGATAGCCAAATGGAGAGGCTTAATCAAATCATTGAAGCGTACCTAAGGGTATACATCAACTTTGACCAGAGAGATTGGGTTTTCTTTCTACCTTTATGTGAGTTTGCATACAACAATGCTCAGTCTTCCTTGACTGGCTTGTCTCCATTCTTCACCAATTTGGGGTTCCAACTGTCCCTAGATACCACACAGCAAGTTATGTTTTTCAAGGGTACCGTGCAACTCCAACACTCCTGGTCTGACCTTCGGCAAAGGCTCCTTGATGCCTAGGTCAAATCTGTTACCTTGTATGATAAACATTACTAGGAGTTCCCCCCAGTTAACCCAGGTAACCTGGTCCTTCTCAAATAGGGAAATTTTCCATCCCTGCAACCTTTGTATAAGCTATATTCCAAGTTCGCCAGCCTCTTCTGGATCATCAAGAAATTAGGGGAGAGGGCTTACAAGCTCAAACTCCCTTTCTCCTAGAAGATGCACCTAGTGTTCCATGTCTCCCAGCTTAAACCCTACCAGGAATTGGTCAGCTTCCCTATGACTCCTGCCCTGAACCCATTAATTGAAAATGGGGAGCAATATTACTTTGTTAAGGAAGTCTACAAGGTTCAGTTAGATTGAAGGTCCAAGAAGCTACAATACTTTGTCCTTTAGGAAGGATACTCCAATGATGAGGTCTCATAGGAACCTGAGGAGAACCTCATAGTAAACAGTAAACCTATAGACGAGCTAGTCAACTATTGTAAGCGCTATCCAAATGCTGAAGAACAAGCTATAGAAGAAGGAGATGCTCCACCAGGCAAGCAAAGGAGAAGGAATTAAGTAAGTGACCCTTCCTTCTGATAAGGTTAACAATGACTACTCCAGGAGTTAGATACAACACTGTATTAGGACACTTAACCCCAACTAGGTCTCCTTCTCATAACCTAAAGACTATCATCCTCTCACCCAATCCTAGGGACATTCCTACCTGTCTCTAGCGATGAACCTCTTCTAACTAGTTGACTATTGTGCAAGGGGACCATGCACATTACAGGGGCATAGTGTTATAGATAGCTATAAAAAGTGGTCTACCTAGGTATCAGAATATATGCAAGTCAACTAGTAGGTATATCAGAAGCTATGATCACTCCTTGAGCTAGGGAACCACATGATCAGCGTTGTTGCCACAGAGCTTTGACTAAGCGAAGTGAGGTATTGACAACATGACATAAACGAGATTGGACATAAGCAATCAATAACATGACTTGTCACCATAATCTCATCGTGATATACCTATCGGTCACATTGTTGGGGGACAGGACTTGAAGAGTCTTCTCTCTGAAAAGTCCTGAACGATCAGACTAAAACCTTTCTTCGATTCTGTAATCATGACACTGATCTCCTTCTACAGAATTGTGAAAGAGTAAGGGAATTGTGATGGAATGTTTCTATGGGGTTCATTTCATTTGTAAAAAGTTTCCCTGTAGCTACTTGGTTGGAATTGGGTATTTAAGAGGGAGCAGACAAGCGATGGGTTTTGTTTCTTCTTCTCTCTCTAAGAAGTCTTATACCATCCTTGAGCCTTAAGAATATATTTTGCTATCCTTTTGATAAATTCTCTATCTTCTCTTAACTCTACAATAAATGTAGAAAGCACAAGCAGTTCTAACTTGCCAGTTGAGATATCTGAGTTCACTCAGTAAGACCCTCTTATGAAGCTTCTTGTGCCTATACCTGCATCTACATCCCCAACGAGTCTCCCGTCACAATGTGACTTTGTCTTTGTTCCTAAATAAATATAAAGGGATGTAAAATAACTATAATTAGGAATATAATGAGATTCTTAAATGAATGTATATTCCCTGTCTATATAATAGTGACTGTAGGAATTAAATTACCTATTCTAATTATTTTTAAGGTACATACGTTACACTCATATGTATGTGATTATATCTTTGTTCTTAAATGAATATACATACCCTATCTATACAATAATGACTGTATAAATTAAATAGCCTATTCTTATTATATTTTTCTGTATGAATGTTACCCTGAGAGTGCTTAGAAAATGAAGGTACATACCTGATGCTGCTATAAATATGACTATGTCTTTTTGCTTAAATGAATGTACATACCCTATCTATACAATAGTGAATGCAGGAATCAAATTGCCTATTCTTGTTATATTCAATATGTATGAAGCTTTCCCTGATAGAACTTAGTGAGTATTACTCCTTTGTATGTGACTATAGCCTTGCTCTTGAATAAGTTTACCTGACCTATCCATACAATATTACCTCAGGGGCCATCATTACCTCTTATTATATTCAATAGCTAAACAAATCCTTGTCTACAAGGCCATGATTAAAGAGGCTATATGTAAGTACTTCCTAACTATAACTAGATTTAGCTAGAACTCTATCTAGAAGAAGTACATGGTGAACAATATATTCATTAACTTCCATAAGCGACTTGGATGCTAAAAGAACCAGGGTGTTGCATTCAACTAAGAGCATATAACATAGGTTCAGTAGCTACTATTTTCTTTCAAGCATGGTTATATGCATTTTCAGGTCCAAGTGTATTAACCTGAGTATACCAGAATGTATGCCAGTATATATGGCAATAGGCTGAGGAGTCCGTAGACTAGTTTAAGCTACCCTTAGGTTAAACCATTGATTACCTTCCTCAGAACTACTAGGGTACATGCAACTTAAAGTTAGCTATATACTAGCCTTCGTTGATACCTAAGTAGACCCATTAGAGGTAAGTCCTAGTTATATCTACTACCATCACACTCATTAGCATAAACTACTATTTAGCAATATTGATCTAGGGCAATGGGGAAGAGATACCAGTAATGTGTTAACTGTACCCTTGCTTCCTCACCCTCATTGTGAACAATATACCTACCCCTATTCTTAACACTTCAGAATACGAACACATATCACTTATTTATCTTGAGATTGAGATATATAACTATGAAGTACTTGTGGCCTAAACCTTATACTATATTACTTCCAAGGATAAGCTAGTCAGCAAGCCTACCTTGTTAGTTATTATCACTATAATTATAAACAATAACCATTACTAAATCTTATAAGGGCAGATCATTCTCAATTAGAATCACTAGACTAACCTATACATTCCCTTCTTAAAAGCTACATAGTGCTCCTACTATTGCTGCTTCAGTCATCATCAACTGAAGTACACTCTCTCCCCCTACTACTGCCTCTGTGCTATATACTATACTATATTTAAACACCAATGTAGCAACATAGAGTATAAATGGAAAGGCTGATAATGTAACCATATACTACTTAACTATGCCAATTGCGGTGTCACCTACCCTTCCACTAACTTACTATGCCCAGTTTACTTACAAGCCTTAGCTGATAATAACAAGCAAGTGGAAAACCTGTATGCTGTGATGGAAGAGGGAATGGAGACTTAAGCCGGCTCATTATTTCATTTCTATAGTGCTTTTGCTATTCCCTGATTGTAAGTTTCTTATGTATTTACCTTGTATTGAGTTTCTCTTTAGTCTTTTTCTCTTTCCCTTTCCATTAGTTAGTGTTAGTTACTTTTACCTCATTCCCTACTATTTGTTCTAAGGTTTGTATCTCTAGAAATGGGAAAGAGGTTACTTATGCTTTTCTTTTGTAATATACATAAGTCTCTGCTTCTAGTTTTATGTACTATGTTGCTGGGTTTTCTGCCAGTCACATTTCATTTTAGAGTTCTGCTTTCCCTGTCACTCTTTCCTTTCTAACTTGTTTCTTCTCTAGTTTATTACATGTAAATGAGGAGGATTCAGGAATGCTCTATAATTTATCTTGCCTTTGTAGACCTTCTGATACTGACCTCAAGTTAGCTATCTTTTTACCTCCTTTATAGCTTAAGATAACTATATAAGGAGATTCTTTTAGATAACTCCTTTAGGGTTATAAAGATAAAATAAAATGATTTCCCCCCTACCTTATTCTTCTTATATTCTCTTCTTAGTTATGGTAGTTAGCAGAGGATTTCCTTTCAGCTTCTCACTAGCTATATCTCTGATTTTAATTAAGTATAAATGCCTGACTACAAGATCGAGGATGTTAAACTGAATAATAAAGGAAAAATCAAAGGTGTCTTATCATGTTCTCTTCTCCTCTAGCTCCTTAGTACAGAGCTACTTCTCTGTAACCACTATTGTGGAAGCGTTTGAGTCTACCTTCGATCCTGAAGAATATATTTATCTATTCTCTTCTTCACATCTTCTCTACCCTGAACTTGTAGGAGAGCTGGCTTTCAGGTGAGTAATCAACATAGTTGAGATATCTGAGTTTACTCAGTAACACTAGCAATGTGTGCCTAGGGTAAGTCTACTCAGCCTTTACATTCCATATAGGGTGATCTGTCACAATCTAGATTATATAAGTGTTAGAAAAGTTTTTGGTTGCATGAAGCAGCAAAATTTTTTTTTGATTTACTGTTTGTTGGGATTTGGCCTTCAGAACAAGCCCAAATATGACATAAATTTAATGGGACCATGCATTGCAGAGGCAAATACTGGTATTAACCCCAATCTGGAACACCCGCCGCTAATCAGGGAGAATCTTAGCAAAAATTTGGAATCTCACCAAGACGTTGTAACATTGCCTGGGTTATAGCTGGATGGATGGTGTTGAAGATACTCAACTCCCTTACTGATGTATTCTGCGATCGAGTATGGTATATGCGGAGCGGTTGCATGAGGTTTGTTTAGTTACCGGTACTCTACATGTATGGTCAGAAATGCCGACGGATTTTTCTTGGATTTTTTTTCTCAGATGGTCTGTGCTTGAAAACAATAAATGATGTAAATTCAAGAACATCTTTGTAAACACGCTTTTTCGATTCTTGATCAAACATGGCCCAGGGGTTTGTTGAAATAATAACTTATCGCGACGCTCGAAGCATACATCAAAGGCTAAACTATTCTTTCCGATGTGCTCCGAGGTGTAGTAACCTGACGCCGAGGAACCCAAAGCACAGCCTGTGCGACGTCGGCAACAGCTCCTATGTCGACGATGACGACCTTAGCGATGCAAACGGTACCCAATGCCGCGATACTAGTCCTGCCACACTAAGGGGATCCGTCGTTCCAGTGTTCGTAGTAATCCAGTAGCCCTTCCGTTTTCGAGGGTCACCTTGCCCTTCCCAGAAAAGAACATCCCTGCCTATCCCTCATGATCATCAACCCTACATCTACAGGTATGACTACCATGTCGGAGTTGAGCGAGTCATCTCATAAGAGAGGCTGAAAAATAAATTCAATTGATGTTGAGAGGATATCGCGTCTTTTTGTCTTGCGCGTTATGGACCCCGAGAGTCCACGTGATATCAAAATTGATTAATTTCCAC
>JABYPW010001651.1:0-14349 GCA_016880775.1 Phymatotrichopsis omnivora
GGGGGGGGGGGAGGTAGTTTTAGTTTCAGTGATAAAGGAGGTAAATTTGATGATTAAATTTTTATTTAACTATAGCTATTCCACTGTGTGCAAGTGTTGAGGAAGTATTTCTTTAGCTTTAGCTCTACAATTAGGGTAGTAAAAAATGATGTGATCTAGGTTTTCTAGGTCTATATAGTAATGAGGGCAAGATATAGTTAGTAGGTATAGGGATTTATAGCCTGCTAAATAGGACTTCCCTACTCTAATCTGAAAGATATACATAGAAGTGAACTTAGGGAGCTTAAAGATAAAGTCCTCCTATAGAGAGGGGAGAGAGTAGGTATTAATATAATAAGAGTAACTATCCTTCAACTTCTAGAAGTACTTCCTAGCTATAGAGAGGGAGAGTATTTGTTTAGTAACTGGGTTCTGTTTAGGGTCACCCTCCTATTAACACCTTTGCTTATGCAATAACTCTATAAATACCTTTTCCTATCAACTACCCTACACTAGTATCTAGAAAGTATAGAATGTATACTATATTTAATAAGTTCTATTCTTTAGCCAAGGAATAGGCTCTCCCACTTACTTGTATCCTTTAATTTTATGAAATAAAACTGATTAATTCTTCTCTACATTCTTGATATATATAATACTAGTACAACCCCTATACTAGTAATTAGATTCTATGTATCTATCTTCATTTTAACAAACACAAATACTTTTCAATATAGAGACTTAATAACATGCTACTAGTTACTTCTAATGAGATTATATAGATGTTAAAAATCTCTGAATTGAGAGTAGATTTAGTAGTATTAATTTTTAACTAAAGATTTAATTTGGTAACTTAAATGTTAGAACTGAGATTGGATTTAACTAAGTAGACAATATGATTTCTAATACTATTACTTTTTGAATAGAAGATAGCAGTAGATCTTATACAAATAGTAATAGTAGTTAAATAGATTAAATTTGTATAAAGAAATACTAAAAGAGAGATAGTATTATATTATTAGGTTATAAGGAAAGAGTAAGAAGTAACTGTAAAGTTAATACCTAATATCATTAATATTTAAGAGACTTTATACAATAAACTTCAAGTTAAAGTAAATGATAATTAGAAAGAGAACTAAGTAAATCTATAAAGATAAAACAGTTTTTTTTAGGTTACTTAATAATAGTAAGTATTGAATAGTATAGGAAAATATATATAAAAATTTTTCAAGATTGGATAGTTTTGAGTATTATATAAATTAGGTTAATATTGTAAGAGTTTAAGTATTATAGTATACCTATTATAGTTATAGGGTTATAGAGAGTAGAGCTAATAAAAAAAAAATGATAAGCTCACATTTGGATTCCCTGAGCACCTTTGATGCTTATAGAACCAGGGTACATACATAGACTTAACTGCAAGAGTATAGGTTCTATAGCTCCTATATATATTAATGTCAGAGGTAAGGGTCAACTCCTTACTAGGTAGAAGTATGATAGCAAAATAGGTAGATCCAGCAACAGGCTATAGAGTCTATAAACTAGCTTAAGCTACCTACAGGTTAAACTGCTAATTATCTTTCCTATAACTACTAAGGTTAACTTATACCTAATAGAGTTAAGGGCAGTGTCTAGCCTTTATTAGAGTTTGAAAGTGCCTGAGCAGACCCCTTAGGAACTAGTTTTAAGAGTTCCTACCACTGTCATACTTATTAGCTATTCACTACCCTTACTACTACTTATATGTTGATTATAGGGCAATGGGAAAGAGTCACCAGTAATGTGTTAACTAGGCTCTTGCTTCCTTACCCTACTAAATATGATAAGCTCTAAGTATTATATAATATATATTAATATTTTGAAGGTTTAAGGTCTATAGTTATAGGGGAATAGGAAAAAAAAATGAAAATTATTTAATAGTACTAAGCTTTTAGTATCCTATAACCTATGATAGTTATAATTTCCTAGTATATTATCTATAGAAAAAATTATCATACTAAACATATAGAGTATACTAGTTCCTAAGGGGTCTGCTTATGCACTTTTAAGCTCTAATGAAGGCTAGATACTACCCTTAACTCTATCAGGTATATGTTAACCCTAGTAGTCCTAGGAAATATAATTAGTAGTTTAACCTGAGGGCAGCTTAAGCTAGTCTACAGACTCCTCAGCCTGTTGCTGTGTCTACCTATATTAGTATCATACTTCTACCTAGTAAGAAGTGGACCTTTACCACTATTTTTTAGTATATAGGAGCTATAGACCCTATACCTTTATAGTTAAGTCTGTGTATGCATCCTAGTTCTGTAAGTACTTAAGGAATCTAAGGGAATCAAAGATTCTATATTTTGAAATTTTATTTCTAATATACCATTACTGATATCCCCTTAGATTACTAATATATAGATAGGGCATCATACTCAATTGAGAGCATATGATATAGTTGTATAATATAGAAGTAAACTCGCTAAGTACTATCAGGGTAACCCTTCATATAGCCTAATTTCTAATACACTAAAAATATTATTATTATAATAATTATATCTATATGTAAACAATTTTTAATTTAAGTATAGATTATATCTAGTCCTTCTTACTATACAGGTAGGCTTATTTGTATCTTCAAAATATACTATAACTATTAGTTCTCTGCTTTTATTATCACTGCACCATTTGTCAAATCATGTTACAATGAAATTAACCCCCTCCTACCCCCCTCTATTCCTTCCCCTATGCTATATAAGATCAATTGAAAGCCTCCTTCTACTCTCTCTAAGTTTGTCAGAGACCATTCTCATAACTATTGTATGGTCAGGGAAATTCACTTATACTATAAAATCTAAAACCCACTAGTAATTGATAGTATGGAATAAGTTGAGTGGGATTTAAACATATAATATTATGCATTACCACACAGTGACACTAGGATAGCTATACCACTAAACTATCCTCAGCTTTAGAAGAAAGAAGAGGAATGTACTCTCCTATGGTAACTGTGATACAGGGGGGGCTTACTGGCTAATTAAGGCCCTATAATATAACTGTATAACCAGGAGTGAACTTCACTAAGTGCTGTCAGGGTAACCCTTCATACAGATATTGTAGTGATCAGTCACATTATATTATAATAGATATGATAATAGGCTGAACTCGCTAAGCAAGCCTAGGTTAAATCACTGATTACTATTCTCAGGACTATGACATAGTTAGGGAAATTCACTTATACTATAAAACCTAAAACTAACTGATAATTTGTAGTATAGAATAAGGTGAGCAGATTTGCCCCTATAATATTATACATTACTATACAATAATAATAGGATAGCTATACCACTATGCCATCCTTACCTCCTAGATAGAAGAAGAGGAATATACTCTCCCATGGTTACTGTAATACAGGTAGGGTGTACTGGCTAATTAAGACCCTATAATATAGCCATACAACTAGGAGCAAACTTTGCTAAGCACTATCAGAGTAACCCTTCATATAGATATTATAGTCATCAGTTGTATTATATTACAATAGACATACTAAAAGGCTGAACTCATTAAGTAAGCCTAGGTTAAACCACTAATTACTTTTCTCAGGACTATCACATGGTAGGGGAAATTTACTTACACTATAAAACCTGAAACTAACCAGTAATTTGTAGTATAGAATAAGGCAAACAGGATTTAAACCTACGATATTATATATTACTACACAACAACAGTAGGAAAGGTATACCACTATACTATCCTTGCCTCTAGAAGAAAGAAGAAGTTTGCTTCTCCCCATAGTACACTAAGCATACGTAGGGTATACCATCACAATTAAGAGCCAATAATATAAATGTGTATATAGGAGGGAACTCACTTATTGCTATTAAGGTAACCCTTTATATGGCCATTGAGGTCATTAGTCGTATTTGCTTACATAGACTGAACTAGTAATTTGGTAACCATGCATAGTCAGGGAAAAGTCACTTATGCTATAAAACCTGCAACTAACTATAAATTCATAGTATAGAATAAGGTAAGTAGGATTTAAACCCATGATATTATGTATTACCATACAATGACACTAGGACAGCTATACTACTAGACCATCCTCATCTCTAGAAGAAAGAAAAGGATTTGATCTTTGCTCAGATCACTGATATATAGATAGGGCATTGCATAAACTTAATTGCATATGACATAGTTGCATAACATATATTAACGGTGCGTATCTCAGGAGGTAGAATAGTACAGTAAACACAGGTAGGCACGAAGCTATAAGTATTACTGAGTGAACTCAGATATCTCAACTTATTCTTCTCAACTAAACAAGTGTTTCTTTACGTCTTCTAAGAGATTTGGAACGAAGATGATAAGTCGCAAAGATAAGGCGAAATATATTCTTAAGACTCGAAGCTAGTCTCGAAGCTAAGGAAGAAAGGAAGGAAAGACAAAGGAGCGTCCAACAGCCCACATATTTATACCAATTCCAACCTAGGAAATGACTCATGAATGACTAAGGAAATAGAAGGAAATAGAACCCCGCAGAACATCCATGACTAACGTATCGATCACTAATCCGATTCTTGCATAGCCTAGAAGAGTCCGGATTACGGAACAGGCAAAGATTAGCAATGTATGAGCAACGGATCGCCATGACCTCTGACGTGTCATGTGCTCTCGCGATGACTGGCTCGATCGGTCAGGCCGCCCATTCCACAAGGGTGACTAAGTCCTTGCACGACGTGCCGATGTTTCCGATCACATGTTCCGGATGGGTATTGTGGCTAGTTTGTCAGACTCCACCACTGCACCAGAGCAGTACTTATGTAAGACCAATAAGGCAGAGCCACACGAGTCAGGCAGGGCCTGGTAGCTGTGATGGGTATAACACTTACTAGGTGCATTCTAGGTACTAGTCTATCATCGCGCAAGTCCGTGGTACCTTGGAACTGTAACAACATAGGGCCAAATTTGCTAACTGCTATCAGGATAACCCTTTATATGGCTAGAAGAAAGAAGAGGAATGTGTCCTCCCTCAGTCACTATGATATAGGAAGGGTGTATTAGCTAAGTAATACCCTATGATATAGCTATACATTCAGGAGTAAACTTCACTAAGTACTATTGGGGTAACCCTTCATATTATTATTTTAAGTATCAGTCGCATTTACTTACAATAGATACAACAATAGGCTGAAATCACTAAGTAACCATATGTTAAATCACTGATTACCCTTCTTAGGACTATCGTATAGTGGGGAAAATTTGCTTATATTATAAAACCTCAAACCAAGCAGTAATTCATAGTATAGAATAAGATGAGCAGGATTTGAACCTACAATATTACGCATTGCTGTATAATAACACTAGGACAGCTATACTACTAGACCATCCTTATCTCTAGAAGAAGAGGAATATACTCTCCCATGGTCACTATAATACAGGTAGGGTGTACTAGCTAATTAAGGCCCTATGACATAGCCATACAACTAGGAGCATACTTTACTAACTGCTGTTAGGGTAACCCTTCATACTGCTATTATGGTCATTAGTTGTATTCACTTATGATAGGTAAGATAATAGGCTAAACTCACTAAGTAAGCCTAGGTTAAATCACTAATTACTATTCTTAGGACTATCGCATGGTCAGAGAAATTTGCTTATGCTATAAAACCTGAAACCAACTATTAATTCATGATATAGAATGAGATAAGCAGGATTTGATCCTATGATATTGCACATTACTATATAGTGACACCAGGATAGCTTTACCACTATACTATGCTTACCTTAGAAGAAAGAAGAGGAATATATCCTCCCTTAGTCACTATGATAAAGGTAGGGTATACTGGACAATTAAGGCCCTATGATATATCTACATATTCAGGAGCGAACTGAAAGATGAGGAATGTGCTCTCCTATGGTCAGTGTGATATAGGTAGGGCATACCAACTGATTAAGGCCCTATAATATAGCTACCAACCAGGAGCAAACTTCGCTAAGTGCTATCAGGGTAACCCTTCATATGGCTTAGAAGAAAGAAGAGGCTTTGCACTTCCCTCAGATTACTAATATATAGATGGGGTATCATACAAACTTAATTGGATATAACATAGTTATATACTTAGAAGAAAGAAGAGGAATATGTCCTCCCTCAGTTACTATGATATGTGCATAGAAGAAAGAAGAGCAATGCATCCTCCCTCAGTCACTGTGATGCAGGTAGGGTATACTGGCTAATTAAGGCCCTATATATAGCTACACATTTATGAGTGAACTTTGCTAAGTGCTATCAGGGTAACCCTTCACATAGCTAGAAGAAAGAAGAGGATATGAGGTTCCCTCATTCACTAACTAGAAGAAAGAAGAGGAATACATCCTCCCTTGGTCAATGTAATACAGGTATGGTGTACTAGCCAATAAAGAAGAGGATATGCTTCTCCCTCAGTTTGCTATTGTATAGGTAGGGTATCTATATAAACTTAATTGTAAAGACATAGCAATATATATAGGAGTAATCTTGCAAAGTACTATCAGGGTAAGCCTTCATACAGCTAGAAGAAACAAGAGGATATTGTCCTCCCTTACTATACTATGTACAGATAGGGCATCGTACAAACTTAATTGTATATGATATATTCATATCGCATAGGAGCGAATTCAATGAACTCACTAAGCACCATTAGGGTAACCCTTCATATAGCTATTCTGATCATCGGTTTTATTCACTTATAATAGACATGACAACAGGCTAAACTCACTAAGCAATTCTAGGTTAAATTGCTGATTACTATTCTCAGGACTATTACACTGTTAGGAAAATTTGCTGAAGCTATAAAACCTGAAACTAACTAGTAATTTATGGTATACTAAGAGGTGAGTAGGATTTGAACCCATGATATTACATATTACCATACAACGACACCAAGATAGCTATACCACTATACCATCCTCACCTCTAGAAGAAAGAAGATGATATTGACCTTGCTTATTATACTATGTACAGATAGGGTATTGCATAAACTTAATTGCATATAATATAGTTGCTTTATACAGGAGCAAATTCTATGAACTTACTAAGCACTATCAGGGTAACCCTTCATATATCCATTGTGATCATTGGTCATATTCACTTATGATAGACATGATAATAGGCTATACTTGCTAAGTGAACCTATGTTAAATCGGTGATTACCCTTCTCAGGATTATCTGTTATGAACACTAGTAGTGGTCAGCGTCAAGGTACCTAGATGATATGCTATAATGGAGGTTATACTTAGAATGTCAACATGTGAGTATGCCGTCTCTACCCTTCACCATTGTGTTAAGCACTCTGGAGACGATCCTCTGTCACATGACCTTGTGGCATGACGTGGCATGGTGTGGCTTTGCCATTAGCCTTGACTAAGCGTAGGAAGTCAGCCCCACGGGCATGTGATCGGCTATCGGCATGACACGACATTGGCCTAGTCAGCCATGAGGTCATGATCGGGTGATCAGACTCATATTGCGAGAGACTATCACAAATCGGGAGTAAGGCCTGAGAGTGTGATAGGCGATCATAGTCAAATCAAGTACTAATCGCATCCTATCCTTTCTGGACTCTTCTACAGGTTTCGGCGATTAGGAATCAGGAGATGGTCTAGAACGGGTCTTAGTTCTTTGTGTTTCTATTTCCTTTGTCATCTCTTTGTCAGCTCAGGTGAAGGATAGGGTATTCAAGCGCGCGGTTCTTCTTGTCTTATCTCCTTTCCTTCCTTCCTTCTTCAGCATATAGCTACTTGTCTTCTCTGCGATCACCACTGTAAAAGCCTTGAGTTATCTTCGAGCCTTGAAGAATATATTTGTCTTTTCTGTCTTCTCACTAGAAGTCCAACCTATTTGTCGTAGGAACGATACCTTCCAGTTGAGCTTTCATTCAGCTGAGATATCTGAGTTTACTCAGTAGCGTTTGTGAAGCATGCCTGAGGTATCTTTACTGAGTCATATACGAACCATATAGGGTGATCCATCATACTATCACATGATTAGGGAAATTCGCCAAAGCTATAAAACCTGAAACTAAGCGGTAATTCATTGTATGGTAAGAGGTGAGTAGGATTTAAACCTATAATATTACATCTTACTATATAATTACACCAGGACAGGTATACCACTATGCCATCCTCACCTCCTAGAAGAAAGAAGAGGATATGCTTCTCCTTCAGTTCACTATTATATAGGTAGGGTATGTACACAAACTTAATTACAAAGATATAGCCACATATCTAGGAGTGATCTTACTAAGCACTATCAGGGTAACCTTTTATATAGCTATTGAGGTCATTAGTCACATTCACTTACAAGGACTGAACTAGTAATTATGCAATCTAGAAGAAAGAAGAGGATATACTTCTCCCTTGGTTCACTATTGTATGGGCAGGGATGTATACAAACTTAATTGCAAAGATATAGCCATATACATAGGAGTGATCTTGTTAAGTACTATCAGGGTAACCCTTTATACAGCCTAGAAGAAAGAAGAGGATATGCTTCTCCCTCAGTTCACTATTGTACAGGTAGGGCATGTACATAAATATAATTGCAAAGACATAGTCACATATATACAAGTAATCTCGCTAGGCGCTGTTAGGGTAACCCTTTATATAGCTATTAAGGTCATTAGTCAAATTTGCTTATAAGGACTGAAATAGTAATTAGGCAACCTTGCACAGTCAGGGAAAACTCGCTTACTGTAAAGGATAACTCCTTCAGTAATACAACTAATCCTTAGTCTATATCAGGGTTTAGGGTAAATCAGGATGGAAGAATATACATAACTCTTTAGAGGGCCTAAGAGGTGCACATAAAGTAAGACTATTATGTGATGAAGGTTTGTAGGAATAGTCTTTATTGCTATGGTGTATACTTGAGATACTATGTAAAGAAGAAAGAAAGAAGGGTATTTATTTTCCCTTCAATCACTATATACCAGCAGGGTATATACACAACCTTAATTGCAAAGATGTAGCCGAGTTACATAGGATCATCTAGTTTTTACCATCATTCACTAAGTGCTATTAGTGTAACCCTTCATATGGCTACCTAAGGAAGAAAGAAAAGATATAGGACTGTGCTGATTTCCTTCTTCTTATATACCAACTACTAAGAGTACTACCTCCCTTCTATAGTAGTCTCTGTAAAACCTGTTCTATCTATATAGCCTTTTCCTATATGTTATTTAATCTAAATACTGTTCTTATGACCTCTGCAAAGTAGACAGCTAAACATGAGTGACCATACATGACCAAGTAATACTTTATGATTTATAACATAGAACTCCAAAGAATATTACTGATTGTAGGAGTCATAAAGGGAATATGATAAGTAGGGAAGTACATGACTATGGTTTATTACACTTACACTACAAAACCTATGACTAATAGGAAATTAATGGTATGGAATGAGGCCAGTAGGATTTAAACCTATGACGTTGCCTGTTGCTGTACAATGATACCAGGACAGCCATACTACTAGACCATCCTCCCCCTTTAGAAGAAAGAAGAGGACTTGATCTTCCCTTAGATTACTAATGTATAGGCAGGGTATCACATAAACTTAATTGCATATGATATAGTTATATAATATAGGAGTGAATTTGCTAAGTGCCATTACGGTAACCCTTTATACATATATTAAGGTCATCTATTACATTTGCTTACATAGACTGAACTAGTTATTAGGCAACCAAGCATAGTCTGGGAAAACTTGCTTATACTATAAAATGCATGGCCAACCAGGAAATTATAGTATTTTAAGAGTAATGCGAGTGGGATTTGAACCTATGACATTGCGCATTACTATATAATAATAGTAGGACAGCTATACCACTGGGCCATCCTTACCCCTAAAGAAACAAGAGGATATGCTTCTCCCTTGGTTGACTATTATATAGGTAGGGTATATACATAAACTTAATTGCAAAGATATAGCTACATATATATAAGAGATCTCACTAAGTGCTATTAGGGTAACCATTTTACAGCTATTGAGGTCATTAGTCATATTCACTTATAAGGACTGAACCAGTAATTAGGTAACCTTATATAGTCAGGGAAAACTTGCCTATACTACAAAACCTATGACCAACTGGAAATACGTAGTATAGAATAAGGCAAGTAGGATTTGAACCTACAATATTATACATTCCTATACAATGACACTACGATAGCCATACCACTAGACCATCCTTACCCTAGAAGAAAGAAAAGGATATTATCTTCCCCACATTCACTATCGTATAGATAGGATGTCATACTTAATCATGAGTATATGACATAGTCATGTTACATAGTAGCAATCTTGCTCATTACTGTCAGGGTAACCATTCATATAGCTATTATAGTCATTAGTCACATTCACTTATAGTAGATATGACAACAGGATAAACTTACTAAGTAAGCTTAGGTTAAATCACTGATTACCCTTCTCAGGACTATTGCATAGTCAGGGAAATTTCCCAAAGCTATAAAACCCAAAACTGAATGGTAATTTGTGGTATGGAACTATAGCTAAGTAGGATTTGAACCTATAACATTGTGCATTACTACACAATAATACTAGAATAGCTATACTACTACACTATCCTCACCCCTCCCAGAAGAAAGAAGAGGATATGCTTCTCCCTTATTTCACTATTATTTGGCTAACATAATGTTTATTATTATGTATGCTTTTAAATGTACTTGTTAGATTGGAAATAATTTAGCTTTTTTTAAGCATATAATAAACTATATACTAAAATGTATATATATATATACTAAAATGTATATATATATATACTAAAATGGTAGGGTGTATACACAAATTCAATTGTAAAGATATAGCCATATATATAGGAGTGATCTCGCTGAGCACTATCAGAGTAACCCTTCATACAGCCATTGAGGTCATTAGTCACATTCACTCACAAGGACTAAACCAGTAATTAGTCAACCCTACACAGTTGGGGAAAACTCACCCATGCTACAAAACCTATGACCAACTAGAAATACATGGTATAGAATAAGGTAAGTAGGATTTGAACCTATAACATTATGGATTACTATACAATGACACTAGGACAGCTATACTACTTGACCATCCTTCCCTCCTGGAAGAAAGAAGAGGATATACTTTCCCTTCAGTTAACTATTATACAGGTAGAGTATTCACATAAAGTTCATTGCAAAGACATAGCTATATATATAGAAGTAATCTTGCTAAGTGCTATCAGGGTTATAAGAAAGAAGAGGATATTATCTTCCCTATATTCACTATTGTACAGATAGGACATCATACTTGATTATGAGTATATGATATAGTTGAATTATGTAGGAGCAATCTCGCTAAGTACCATCAGGGTAACCCTTCATATAGCTTAAAAGAAAGAAGAGGATTTGATCTTCCCTTAGATCACAGATGTATAGATAGGGTATTGTACAAACTTAATTGTATATGACATAGTTATATAATACAGGAGAGAATTCACCAAGTGCTATCATGGTAACCCTTCATATACTATAGAAGAAAGAAGAGGATATGCTTCTCCCTCAGTTCCCAGAAGAAAGAAGAAAATATATTTTTCCCTATACTATAGTTTTACATATAACCTATCCTCTAGCAGGGTATTTACACTTAATTAAAAGCAAAGGCATAACTGAAGGAGAGAAGATGACCATCGTTCTACCAAAATAAAGTTTTCTATCTCCTACTCATGCCATACAAAGAAGCCTTTCAACAGGACATAAGAAAAAAGGAAAAAGAAGAAAAAAGAAAAATAAAAATAAAAATAAAAAAGAAGAAAAGGGAAAAAGGAAAAAGGAAAAAAGAATCCACCCTGGGACCTCTATCATTCTTCCCATCTTCATCAATATAACTTTATTTATCTCTTGCATATTCCTCACATTATTGTCTAGGTACAGCTCTTTCTATTATCACTGTCCAAGGGTATGGGGGGAGCCTGGTTTTGTCTGGAGGTTTTCTGATTCCTTTTATAACTATCTTTTTCCTGAGGTTAATGTCTTTGTACAGGACGTACTCAAGGTCCTTTCCTCAGCACAATTGTTATCTCATTTGCTGGAGGGTCCTGTATTCTATCAGGTAGTATTCTACACTTTAGGGTTCTCTACATAGGTATAAGTTGCTTTTATGGTAGAAGTACAAGAGGTTGGGGATATAGCAATGTCCTATCTGGAACTGGAAGGCCCTTGCTGCTTGGTATTTGTTGATCATTATATAGGGGTCGATTTTCTTTTCTAGGGTCTTGCCTACATAGGCTTCGAACTTTTTCCATAGTCTTTCCTTGGTTTCACACTGTATAGTAACCTTTGTCATTTCTTTTTTATGTCCTACTTTTGATTGTTTTGGTTCCTTCTTAGCTGACTTAGCTTTAGCAAGCTAGTCTACTATCTTATTTCCATTGATTTCTATATACCCTATGAGCTACTCTATTTTAGTTACAATTCCTCTTTTGCTTAGCTTTTTGTTTAGCCAGAATATGGTTTTTGCTATGCTCTAGGTAGGGGAGGGGAAGGGGGAGGGGAAGGGGTTGGCCACTGCTATTATGGCTACCTAGGAGTCTAAAAATATGTAGAGTTTTTTGATGTACTTTCTGAGCTTAGTCTATTCAAAGGCTTTTTTGAATACAGTTTTGATTCCTTCTAGTTCTCCATCAAAGACCTAGACCCTAGATCCTAGCACTTAAGGTGTTCTTCATACTTCCTTCCCTCTGCTGTACATGACCGCTGCTATTCTAAACTGGCTTTTGTCATCTAACTTTAAGGCATCGGTGAAGATGGCTAGTTCTAAGTCATTGAAGGCTATTGGTCATAAGCTTATTGCTTGTTCTTTACATAGGAAGACTACAACTTCTAGGTAACCCATTGGATCAATTGGCCATAGCTTTACTTCTTGTAAGAGGTTGTAGATTGTAAGGGCCTAGTTTTATATGCTCTTTCTTATAGTGCCAATGAGTGAGTCTAGTTAGAGTTATCTTGTTATTGGCTATGCCGAGGTTTCCAGTCTCCAGGATAGGGTTCATATTAGGGTTTATCTGTTGCTGTTCCTCCTAGGCATGTTCAGGAGCCATGAGTAGTTGAGGTAGGTTTAGTATATGGTGAGTAGCCTTGTTCTATAGTTTGCTTCGCGACTATGTCATATGCTCTTAATTGAGTGCGACGCCCCGTCCGTACATCAGTGATCCGAGGGAGGACAAGATAAGTTCTATAGTTTGCTTAGTACTGCTTAACTTGTACTTCTACTGAGGGGACCTTGGCTTCAATCCCAGAAGAAAGAAGAGGATATACTTCTCCCTTGGTTCACTATTATATAGGTAGGATGTATACACAAACTTAATTGTAAAGATATAGCTACATATATAGGAGTAATCTTACTAAGTACTATTAGGATAACCCTTTATACAGCTATTAAGGTCATTAGTTGTATTTGCTTACAGGGACTGAACTAGTAATTAGGGCCTAGAAGAAAGAATAGGATTTAACCTTCCCTTATATCACTGATGTATGGATACAGTATCAAACAAACTTAAATGCATATGACATTGTTACATAATATAGGGGCGAATTTGCTAAGTGCTATTAGGGTAACCCCTTATATGGCTATTAAGGTTATTGGTTACATTCGCTTACATAGACTGAACCAGTGATTAGGCAACTATGCACAGTCTAGGAAAACCAGAAGAAAGAAGAGGATATGCTCCTCCCTCAGTTCACTATTATATAAGCTAGGCATGTATACAAACTTAATGGCAAAGACATAACCATATATATAGGAGCGATCTTGCTAAGCACTATTAGGGTAACCCTTTATATAGCCATTGAGGTCATCAGTCACATTCGCTTACAAGGACTGAACCAGTAATTAGGTAACCTTACACAGTTAGGGACAACTTACTTATGCTACAAAACCTATAACTAACTAGAAATTCATAGATGGAATAAGGCAAGTAGGATTTGAACCTATAATATTGTGCATTACTGCATAATAATTGTTACAGTTCCAAGGTACCACGGACTTGCGCGATGATAGACTAGTACCTAGAATGCACCCAGTAAGTGTTACACCCATCACAGCTACCAGGCCCTGCCTGTCTCGTGTGGCTCTGCCTTATTGGACTTACATAAGTACGGCTCTGGTGCAGTGGCGCAGTTTGACAAACTAGCCACAATACCCATCCGGAACATGTGATCGGAATACCGGCACGTCGCGCAAGGACTTAGTGACCCTTGTGGAACGGGCGGCCTGACCGATCGAGCCAGTCATCGCGAGAGGACATGACACGTCAGAGGTCATGGCGATCCGTTGCTCATACATTGCTAATCGTTGCCTGTTCCGTGATCCGGACTCTT
>JABYPW010001652.1:0-14340 GCA_016880775.1 Phymatotrichopsis omnivora
GGGAACGAGAGGGACGTAATGGCTGTGTTATTGCTTCGTTCTTGATTCTTTTTTTATTCTTAAATGTTGGAATTTGTGTTTCGTTATTTAACTTTTTTTTTTTTTTTTTGTTTTGTTTTTATTATTGGTAGGTCGTGTCATGCTTTTGTTTTCGTTTGGGTGCTTATAGGTAAGGGTTGTGAGGGTGTTACTACCCTTTTTTAATGCATCTGGGTTTTTATGAGTCATTGGTTGCATGTACCGCGTTTCGATTTTTCTTATTATAATTTCTATACTTTCTATGTAGAAATCACGTGGGAATTACATATTCGTGCATATGATCATACATTACATTCTCATGTATAAAATTCAAATTCCTGCACCGTTTAATTTGAAATTTTCCTGCGTGCGGCGCACACATTTCCTGCAGCGTGCGTCAGGGCTTCATCATAGGGCTCCATGCAGGGCCTGCTGGCGGAAACGTGCAAATTAGAAACGTGGATGTGGCATGGCCGATCTATGATCGGCGTACAGTAGCAAGTCACGCGGTCCAACAGCCCTCGGCCGCCAGGTGGTGGATTTGTGGCCAAGGGAATGTGCAGAGTGCATTTGCGAAAAGGTGATTACGAAGGCAGAATGTGGTTTGAGAGATGGAGATGAGGCGATGGAGTGGTCATGTGTTCTCACTCGGATTTGTGGCAGTCGGGCAAGTTTTGGCGGCGGAGGTGGGGGTTGCGAGCTAAGCCGGCGGGGAAGGGGAAAGCGTGGCTGGAGCGGGATGCGGTGGCCCATATCTATTGGGGCGGAGGTGGGGGGGGCGGACTTTAAGCTTAAGTATTTATTTGTGATGTCGGAAGTATCACGAGTATCAGTACTTTGCGCGAGAAAGAGCGCCAGCGATTTCTTCAGCGATTTCTTCATTGGCGGGGGAAAATGGTATGGGTAGAAGCTGAGTTGTACGAAGAATTTTTTCTTTTTAATTTCATTTTCCGGGTGAGGTCGGATTAAAGTTGGTTTCCGATAGCAGAGATGATTCACACACACTAGCCTACAGTCAATTCCCAGACACATTAAAAGATAAGCTGCACTTTGGATGTAGTCTGTTACATTGCACCAAAATTTATTGGTCGGTTGCCATATGGTGGGGGACACCTTTAACCATGGTGCTCAGAGGACAATTTATTTATTTTGCTTATGTAATATCATACAATTACCCCTGCCGCCCATTTTTCCTTGGCGCCAAGTGAATAAATTTGTGTGGAGGCTTGGGAAAAAAGTTCGACACCCATCCCGCCCCACACAAAAGGTGGCTGGACATTTTTCCTTTTAGCTCAACGAGGAAAAGAAATTTATAAATTTTGAAAACGTAGAATGAAAGAGGAGAAGCGAAAGAAGCGTTCTACGTTGTAAAATTTTTTTATTCAACTTTGTTGCCGGTTGCTGAAAAGGCTGGAAGTTGAGGGTCTAAAGGTGTCCCACCATACCTAGCAAATTTTGTATGCGGAAAAAGGTCTGTTACTTTTTTTCTAACTCTAATCCATGCCACAGATTTACTCTCGTACCCTAAGTAGTAAGTACTATACATGTACCGTCGACCTGTTGTCCAAAGCGCCACCGAAACGAAATGTTTCCAGCCCATCAAACATAAGGTATATCAACGAGGGACCGCAGATCGCGAAATCTCCAACCCCGTGCTTCGTCTCCCCTCCACTTTCCCCTCCATATTTCCACTGAAAGCTGAAGAAAACAGAGTGAATATGAAGGGTTGAAAAAAGTAACGTGAAGAGGGAAGAGGTTGCGTGGTGCGGTTGAAAAATTTATATTCGCGACCACCTTCGCGAGGCTTGGCAAGGCCTGGTGGCTGCGGGATATTTTCGCCGACGAGATGAGAAATGGGATGCATGGGAACCTTGATATAATGGATACGGTAGATGCGAATGGAATAGTGATTACTTGGATATGCGTTGGGGAGCGTTGGAAGCGGAGACATGTATTTATTTAATTGACTCATCGACTCATTCAATCCCCACTGCCAGCATGTGCGACAGTGCTCACGGTTTCGGGGTTTTTTTGGTCCCAACCCCTCCCCCGCTACCAAGCTCGAACTTCTGACACAAACCTAACTTCCGGTGCTCGTTACGCTCGTTTGCTGTGTTTTTTTTTCCCCCCTGCCTTCTTTCTTTTTAGACGGATTTTAGTACGACGCAATGGGACCCAAAACCCGAGGAAAGAAGAAAATCGCTCGTGGTGGTACGATCCTCCCACGATGTAACGAAGAAGCGGGTTAACCAGCAATTTCTCTAGGCGGCAAGAAGTTCTCACGGGACCTAATTCCCCACGATGGCGACGGCATTCCTGAAGGAATGTGGGGTGTAAGTTCCCCCCATACCTCATTGAACATCAGCTCGATTAATCAACCCCTCAGGAACCGCGCGATCCTAAACCCGAAATCGTCGACTCCTCCGAGGGATCCGAAGAACCCGAAGAATCCGAAGAATCTGAATCGGATTCCACGATGCCCAAACAAGAAATGACGCGCGGGGAACGCAAGGCGGCAGAAAAAGCCCGGAAGGAAGCAGCTAAGGCGGCGGCGGCGGCGGCGGCGGCGGCGCAGAATTCTGACAATGATGAAGACGACTCCGATGACGAGCTGGCATCTAGGCCAAAGGAAATTGCGGTGAATAACCCGAACGCAAGCGGAAGCAGCGAGGGACATATGAGCCGGAAGGAGCGGGAAGCGATCAAGGCCGCGGAGGCGAAGGCAAAGTTTTGGAAGTTGCAAGAGGCGGGAAAGACGGAGCAGGCGAAGGCAGATTTGGCGAGACTGGCGTTGATCAGGAAGGAACGGGAGGAGAAGGCAAGGCAAAGGAAAGCCGGTAGGTTGTCCTTGAGATGCGGCTTTGTTAATTGGATTCTTTGGTGGTATTCGGAATTTGGGATTGTTGCGGTTTCTGGAAGAGGTTGGTTGACAAATGTTTTGCGCAGAGCTCGAGGAGAAGAAAGCCATTGCGGAAGCAAAGCTTGCTGGGAGAAAGAAATAGACCAGGCTTCTTTTTCTGCATTAGGGGGCTTATTCCAGGTTTTCTTTCACTCCCCCCTTTTTCTTTTCATCTTTCTTTTCTACTTATATCGTTTCTCTTCTTGCGTGTATCTCCTATCAAAATCCTACATAACGGCAACGGGTTCCGAAATGTAATAGGTCTTTTATTTTATTTTATTTCGCGCCGGGTTGTTTAGAGGTTTTCGTGAGTCGCGAACTATTTTTTTTTTTTTTTTAAAAAAAAAAAACTTTTTAGGCCAGAGTATTTAAATAACTCCTGTTAGCTTCGATGGGAGGTTGTAGGCGTACACGGAGTCAAATGTGAGGGAACCGTGAAAGATCCACAGATGACCGGCCGCGGTTTTTTTTTTTTTTTTTTTTTTTTACCACTAAAAGGCCCTTTTGAATCCACTTTTGCGACCGGTTTGAATTTTATCTTCTCTTTCCCGAGAAACTCGAAGGCTAGTTTGTTTTGCTCTGTAATTTTTTTGAGTCATACATCATCACTCGGACAACTAGGTATGCAAGAATGTGTAATCGGATCTTTTTAGTGAATTTGGAATTTTTGGATGGATGCAAACAAGGGGTTGTTATATCAGATTAGGTGAGATTTGCTACTTATGACTTGGTTGTTACCGCGTGTGGTAGTTTCTTTGTAATCTCCATCAAGGTCTACAACAGCCCAAATGCTGTTAAGGTGTCGGGGGGCGGGTGATGATCGGTGGGAAATAAATATTACAATTGTGTGGAGAAGATCGAAAAAACTATGAATAAAAGATCACCTTTCTCTCAACCTCTTTAATCCGGTCCTCTTATTTGCTATAGTTTAGCAGAAATTTACTGTAAATACGCGATTCCGTTGCCAAGAAATGGCGAGAAATGATACCCACTCGCCGAATCTCACTTGTATCGGTTTTCGCTCTTTTCAGGCGCATCAACGACACTCCTGCACTCTAAACGGTATAATTTGAGGTACACCCTTAGTCCCAGTATAAGGCGTACTATTTATTTTTTTTTTTTCTATACAGCCGAAAGCGCATTCATCAATCTCCGCCGATGGTCGCCCGCAAGGGATGGCCAAGTAAGTGGCGCACCCTTGAACAATAATTGGGATCTACAATCAGCCTCGAGCTTCAGGAAATTTTTAGCTTTTTGAGCGGCTAAGGTGTAAAGAGGGTATCATTTTATTAGTATCAGAAATGTATTTCCAGCAGCACTCAGTTCTAAAACCATACTTGCCCACACAAATTGCCATATCTTCCTCGACCTCAGAGTCCCTGTTGCATTACCCGTACTCGCAGAGTAAGAAATACGTTATCACGACCATAGCTCAGAAGTTTCCATATAACGCGTCCCATCTAACTACAAAGCAGAGGTGGGAGATGACTTACCAAGCCTTCCCTTGCCCGGCTTTCTTAAGTATTTCCGACGCCACGTGAAAAGTGAGTTTTTCAGGCTGTAAGAACTATGGAATTTGGACAACTACTGTGATTGGATTATAATGATAGTAAGTGGATAAGGTCGTTATCTAAAATATCACTGGGTTCTGTAATAGATAATTTAGATGCGGAGGATTTAAGAGAAGTTGGGTATTTACAGTGGAGATGCCACGGACGGTGCATTGCTTTTTTATTCGATTAGCTTGGGGGCCAAAATTTGGAGATTCACGGGGAACCTGGATTTTTAGGGATTGCGGTGGGGTGGTAACTGCCGCCTTTTCAGAAATCAAAAAAGCTAATTTGATTTTATTTATTTATTTATTTTGGTACGCCTTTACTTGTTTTCAATTGCTTTGTTGCATTTCCGGCCCCTTTTTTTTTTAATTGTTTACTTCTTATGAACTACTATAGGTCGTATGCTAATAGAACTCACCCGAATTCTACTCAGGGGAGAAAAAGTGAAATTTATAAATTACATAGTTGGCTGTATTGCAAGGAATTAATGACAAAGGGCCCAGTTCCCGTAACTGGCTGGACTCCAGCTGTTGCTCTGTCCGCATTTCGATCGCTGATTTTTAACCGTTTCACTTGCTCAAGGAACAAAAAAAAAAAAAAAAAAAAAAAAAAAAAAAAAATAGTATCAAGTGACTATGGGTCTTACGTTCTCCAAAAAAAATACTCCGAATTCTCAATGTAGACATGCATATAGCCCATTAATACCCTCTTATTTCCCTTTTCGAACTAAATGCAAATTTTTTTCGGGACCTCTTCAAATTTAAATTCACATGTATATCCAATCAATGCCATTGTATTCCTTTCTGTGGAACCCTTTCCCACTCTTCACCCCCAATTTCTTTGATTCGAATTTGCTGGGGCCCCACTTGTACCTTCTTTTTTTCGTTCTTTCTCCCGCCTTATTGCCTTCGTAACACTATTGAAAATACCCTATCAAGATCCCCTTTGAATTACCGTTTTCCCATTATTCCTAGTCCATAGATTATAGCACCGCATAACTTATGCAGCACGAAGTATCCTTCATCAAGAATCCTTAATAATTCAAAATTGGCGATCAGTTTAGATACGACTTCTGCCGTGGTTTGGAAAAGGAGGTTTATGGTTTTGAGTTCTGGTCGATTTATAATGGAGCCAGAGCCCATGGCCCAACACTTGCTTGTAAAATAAAGTATATACTACTAGAAACACTCACAGATGTGTACAATCCCGCGTACTACGGCCTGCAAGATATTGCCCATGAGCTGCGGGTTCTCAAAGTTGGGATACAATAACTTGTGGGCGACTCTAGGCTCTAGCGAGAGGAATCTATGTTATATTTAAGCAACAATTCTACAATATAAAACCCCAAGATTTTGACAATAAAATCTTGGGTTCTATAGACACAGGGAAAATGTAGGGATATAATATTATTAATAATATATACTGATCATGTGTGCAGCGTGGTACTGTTACCTCTGATGATAAGTTTTTCACTTTCTAGAAGATTAGAATCACTTTGTTACTAAAAGTTCACCTCACTTACTACCTCCCCCCTTTATTTTTCTTGAAAAATAAAGGTATCTCAGTTCATTATTAATATGGGGAGGGCTGAAGAGGCTGAGCTTTTTGATATTAGTGATGAGGTTCCTACTAATAGACTGCCTAGTTAAAATGACTCTGATAGTAAGGGTTCAATTGCCTACCTCTCTTGATTTTTAATGTCAAATTATTCAATTTTTTGAAAAAGAAAAACTTGAAAACAATAAAAAAAAAATGTTTTGATCTAAATGCTCACATAGAGGTAGGACTATATTAAATCATCCAGATTTTATTTTGTAATTTATCCAAATGACTTTAAATTAGCTGTATTCATAAACAATAACCCAGCTTGAAATACAAGTTAAGATTCTTTTTGTCTCCTACATGATCTATCAAAAAAATCCCAACAAATTTTTTTTAATTCCTATCTTTTTTTGGTTTGATATAGCCCCTATTAGAGGTAGGGGAGGGATACTAAGCTTACTCTCCCTACCAGTAAAAAACAAAGCCTCACACTGCTAGTTGCAATTCAGCATTTATCAGTATCCTAAGTTGTTGATAATAAATTATTAAAATAAAACAAAGAGAAAGTAAACTCAGAAAGCTCATAGGTGCATTCTTTCCTGCTCACCCTAAAAAAATAAAAACAAGAACATTTAAATTTCAGGCAATTTTTTTTGTTTTTATTTTTTATAGCAGGCAGGAGATAAAAGACATTAAATTGCAGTTACCTTTTAATAAAACTTCATTTTAATTAAAAAGTAGAAATTCAACATCTTTTGTTCAACGTGGTTCCTATCTGGTGAGCCCGCCTATAGCTCGCCCATAGGTTGCATAATTGATTGTTCCCAATGTGTATCGATTTTTTTTTTTTTTTTATTTTTCAATCTGGTTTTTACTGCTTAGCTGCTACCTTAATTTGGAAAAAAAAATAAATTAATAAGAATGGTTTTGTTGAATAAAATTTTCTTTCATGGGTGCCCTTATTTTATTTAACAAAATTATTCTTTGGACACGTCTGCTTCGTACACGTTTCAGAACAGGTAAAATCCGTTAATTTAGCATGCATTTGTTTTTTGTTTTTTTTGACACGAAAAGTAGATCCACAAGATATAGAACATCCGGCCTCTGCTCCACTTATAGCACTGTTGAATGCAATGTGGAATATAAGATCAACCATATAACAGACCACAGAGCAACCGACTTCTGCCCCACAAAACAGCACCGGCATATGAAGGAGAAAATAAAATAAAAAATATTTGATTAAATCCAACCATCACCCCCATTGCCCATCACTCCCATATTCAACAAAACCTGTGAAAAAATTGTTCCTCGCTCATTTTTTTTTCCCTATAAAATGTTGAGAGTCACGGGGTCTGAACATCCACATCAGTCTCCTCAACTCCAGTCCCAGACCTCAACGACTCCTCCGCAAAACGATGAGCAGGAGGCTGGATGGCATTGAGGGAAGCCTGGATAACTGCATTAAGCGCATCGCAAAACTCCCTACTGCTACTTCTATCTCCCATTTTCTCAATTGTCCTTTGCCCATGGAGTCCATTTGCGTCTTCCACGAAATTCTCGTCGGCCCAAGACTGTAAAATCGCCGCTAAGTCAGATAATTCCATTACAGCACCTTCAGCAGAGCCTATACTAGCTGATTTAGGCTGCCTAGTTTCGCAGGACTTAGTGCCTTGAAGCTGTTGATCCTTCCCATCGAAGGATTCTTCCTCGCTGGTGTCGGTAACTCTATTGGAGAGAGCCAAGAGATTTCTCGCTTCTCCGAGCGAATCCGTGTTGGGGGAGGTCCTTGCGAGTGGTCCTGCTGAGTCCGGGGCCTGCGAGACTTCAAGACTTTGCCTCCGATGGAGTTCGTGTTGCAAGACGGCGAGCTCATTCTAATTGGAGGATAGATGTTAACTTTGTTCTTAAGGGGGTTGGAGTTGTATTTCCCAAGGGATGGCATATGCAAACCTTCACCACCGTGAAATTCAACTCCATCTTCTGGAGACAGCCGTTGGCCTTCGAAACCACATTCTGCAGTCCAGAGTTTTCAACAGTGAGCATCCGGGCCACCCTTTCCAATCTCTCCTCGTTGTTCTGCTCTTCCTCTAGGGAAAAAATGCGTGCCTATATGCAGAGTAAGTGTTAGTCAATTTTTGTAACAATACTTCCAGCTGGTACTGATTGAAAGATGAGAATTTAAAAAAATAACTCACGTTCAACTGCTCGACTAGACCCACCAAATCGCTTACGACATTGACCACTTCCAATGTACATGTACCTCTGTTAGCCAGCTATAATCGTCAGTACTCTATAAAGTCTATGAAAATTTAGCACAAAGATTGGGAACTCACCATTCTTGCTGCTGTATCGCGTACCATTTGGACTCTCTCCATCGTGTTCTTTACGATCGGTATAATCTATCCCGGTCCATGTCAGTGCCTTATCCACTCCTATATTCACAAGAACTTTACATACCTGGGGAGCAGTTATCGCTTTCAATCTCTCATTCTCTTGTTTCAACTCCTCAAATTTTCGATTATTCATTTCGGATTCCTCTTCTAAAATATGGAGTGTTAACCTCAGGCGTTCCACATAAGGTTCCGTGTAGTATCGCACGCCATTATAAAGAAGGACAAGGCCGCCAACAATGAGAACGGGGGAAGTCGCGGGGGCCGTATCAGCAGCATGGAACAAACGAACAAGGAAGTTGTTTCCCGGGCGCATATTCCTCATGAATAATGTTGTTGTAGCTTGAGTGAGCCTGGCAAGAAGGGGGAAGAAGGCCACAAGGAGATAGATGGCTAGGGTCGCATGGAGGCTGATGTCGATCAACTCTCCATTCATTGCAGTGGTGACGGTGGGGGGGAAAATTATTCAGAGAGCGAGTGAGGTGGATTAGGAAATGAAGTGATACTCTTAAGGCAGCAGAATGAGAGTGAAATAGTGAGTTGAAGGTTGGACTTGAGGGTGAACCTATTGAGATAGAGTGGGGTTGAGGGTATGGGAGGATGAGGAAGCGGGAGGAAGGAGAAAGGCGAAGGAGGCGAGAAATAAACCATTTTACACCACAGTGTAGTGCTGGCCCCTTTCGTGCATCGCAGCTGCTATTGAGATTTACGGGCTGAGTTGGGGATAACGCTGAGCACTTGCAGCACAGCCAGCGTTTTAGGTTCTCGCCCTAAGTCTACTCCTGCCCTGTATTCAGCGGGAGCCAGTTTCTTTTTTCTTGAGAACACTCGACGAAAGCTATATCCCGCTTACTGTTAGGACTATTCGCCTTTACTTTGGTCAGGTTTGGGCCAGCGATATATTATGAAGGGGTGTGCATCCTAATAGGTGCATTTTATTTTATTTTATTTATTAGGAAATGTGTTTAGCTCCATCTTCTGGAGACAACCCTCGTTTTTGAAAGCACCTGAGGCCCTCAGTTCGCGATTGTGAGCACTCAAATCACCGTTTGTGCTTTTTTGCGCTCCTGTTCTTCCTCCAAGGCAACATACACTCTATGTGCAAACCAATTGTTGCATCAGCGTCATTTCTCCAAGGTAAAACATATCCATGGATATTTGTTCGAAAGGGGATTTTTTTGTCGAATTCTCCCCATCTCTAAATATTTCTATCTACCGGTATTAAGTAAATATCAGTACTAGTGGCAAAGGTCTAGTAAGAAACAGCCAAATCTGCATAAAGCCATAAAGTGAGGGAATTACCAAAGATTAAAGATGAAGGTACAGTAATCCAAAGCTTGATAGAAAATAGACTTTGTACCTGAAAATTAAATTTTACCGCGGGAACGGGCCGCCTAATTTTTAAAACTTTCAATATATGAACTTTTTGGGTGTAAGAAGGGTGATTGTGTGGGAGCGTGTGGGCAATACGTAGTTTTAGGAGCAAACAATCCCTAAATCCCTTTGGGCGGTGAAACATACAAAATTTGTTACCCGACACATAGTCTCGGAACGTAGACTCATAAGTGGGAATCTAAGGTCACCATTTGGGTAGTTGACTGATTATGGCATCGTAGCGCCACACACTGTATGCAGCACCATATGCATTCGTCTGATTGGTTAAACTCGTGCGCACTTTAAAACCCTGAAGACCTTACATGCATTTCCACACACTAACAAAATGACGTCTGAGCGGAGCTTAGGGTGCGTTCGGCAGCCGCGTTGCAACAGGGAAGAAACAGCGTTTTGAATGCCTTTTGGAAAAACTACTAAAACCCTGTGCAATTTCGACAAATTCATACTTCACATATATATAAATCGATATACGCAATACTCTCTCTGGTTTTGTAATTTCCGAACGTCAGATTTAAGCTCCAGCCCCCCGCTGTCAGATGTTGTGTGATACCTCATGTTTAGATAACGAGAAATTTTTTAATTTCACTTACTGATGTTCCCTTCTGCGTAACATTTTGTAGCGAGCCAACTACAGAAAGTTTTCTTTAAATGCTGATATTAGTTTTGAAAATGCATTTTGTGTAATGATCATTGGAGAATGAACTACGGATCAACTAAATATTATTTGCAGACCATACAGCAAATTGGCTTTGTGTCTCCTACGGATCAGAGCATAACCCATTTTTGAAAATAAAAAGGGTCATGTATAATGAGTCGGGATGATCTACTCCATTTTATTTTCTTGTAAGGGAATCGTGCCTACACACACAAAATCCGGGGCTCTAGCAGCACTTTACTGCCGACTTTTGTGTAACGCAAGTTGGCATCAAGCATCCAATGGTCAAAAATCTTTCTAAATACGTACAAACGTAAGCGTAGAAACATGAGTGATTTTTCATGATGCAGAGGTAACCAAGAACCCAGACAAGCTTCTCAAAGGTTAACGCTCCACAGCTCATTCATGAGAGTTTGCGGCAGGCAAAAAAAAAAGTAGGAGATCCAAAGCAAAAAGTCACATTTTAATCCACAACCCAGTTTCGTTGGCTGTATCTTTTGGTAAAATTACACAAACGAATCACAAAAACAGAAAATAAGTCCGGCCCCTGTCACACTCGTAGCGCCAGTGGATGCAAAAGGGAAATAGATAGTTGAAAAGAAAAGGTAAGAAAGAGAGAAAGAAATAAACTATAATTCACAAGACCTAGAACTCCGGCCTCTACCCCACTTATAATGCCGGTACATGTGATAGAAAGAAGAAAAAAAAAAAAATTGAACTAACAATCCATAAGGCATTTGAAACCGGTCTCTTCCCTACTCATAGCGCCTGTACTGGAAGGAAAGCTAGAAAACAAAGAGCCCTCAATTAAGCCCAACATCGCACCCTTCATCAATCATCTCCATTTCCAACAAAAACTGTCAACAAAATTATATCTCTTACTCGTCCTCCCCTCCATATGGCATCGTGAGTTCCGCGATACTAAAATCCGCCTCAGTCCTTCCCGCCCCAGTCCCAGACTCCCACGACTCCTCCGCAGAACGATGAGCGGAAGGGTAGACGGCACTGAGTGAAGCCTGGATAACGGCATTAAGAGCATCGCAAAACTCTTCACTGTAACTTCCATCACCAATCTTCTCAATTTCCCCTTGTTCGCAGAGTTCATTTGTGTCTTCCACGAAATTCTCGTTGGCCCAAGACTGGAAAATCGCCGCTACGTCGGATAATTCCATTACAGCACCTCCGGCGATATCTATGCTAGTTATTCTGGGCTGTTCGGTTTTGCGGAACTCAGTGCCCTGAAGTTGTTGAACCCCCCCATCGAGGGATCCTTCCTGGTTGATGCCAGTAGCTCTACCGGAGAGAGCCGAGAGATTTCTCGCTTCCCCGGACAAACTCGTAGGGAAAAGTACTCTTGCGGGTGGCGCTATTGAGTCCGAGGCCTGCAAGTTGCCAAGGCTCTGTTCCCGATGGTGCTCTCGTTGCAAGGTAATGAGTTCATGCTATTTCAGATAGATGTTAGCTTTTGTTACTATATCTATATTTAAGCATTGCATTGATGAATGGAATATGAACCTTCATGGTCATGATTTCCATTTCCATCTTTTGGAAACGGTTCTCGGCTTGCGAAATCTCCTTCTGGAGCACAGAGTTCTTATCTACGAGGACCTGGATAACCTCTTTCAAGTTCTTTTTGCGCTTCTGCTCATCTCCCAAGGCAACAACGCGCTCCTATGTACAGAATAATTGATGGTATCAATCGTTATAATCGATAATTCTACTTTTCAGATGCCGTTAATGAAAGGGATAGGATATAACTTACGTTCAAGTTCTCAACTAGACTCATTAACTCGCTCACGACATTGACAACTTCTAAGCTCCCGTCTCAGCCGACTATAATCGTCAGTGTCTATTCTGTTGAATTCTTTGCAAAAACTCAGCAGAAAGTCAGGAGGTAAGTTACTTACCATTCTCTCCGCTGTATCGGGTATCGTGTTCTCCGCTTCTTCCGTCAAAGATTCAGCAGAAAATTTAATCTAAATTCGTACCGACATCAATCACCTATCCGTGATCCAATTATATGAAAATTTCACATACCTTCCCAGCTACCCTCTCCCTCAACATCGCATTCTCGTTTCTCAACTCCGCTAATTTTCGATTCTCCACCTTGGATTCCTCATGGGAAATCTCTAGTGCCTTCCCCAAACTTTCCACGTAGGACTCAGTATAGTACCGCCTGCCGTTAGAAACGGGGAAAAGACCACCGACAGCGAAAACGGAAGCCGCAGTTGCTGTATCAGCACCGGGGAGAATGAGGGCCGGAGAAGTAGCACCTCGACGACTACCACCGAAGGAAAATGATGTTGTAGCCCGGGTAACCTTAGTGATGAAGTAAAATAGCATAAAGAGAAGGTTGATGGCTACGGCGGTGTGGAGAATAACGCCGATAAAGGGCCCGTCCATTGCAACGTGATGAAAGTAAACCTTTTTTTTTTTTTTTTTTTTTGTTTCAGGGAGGAGAAAATGAGGAAGGCTAGATTGGGGGATGAGTATATTATGGAAAACCTGATAACTGCTGAATGGGTGTGGAATAATGAGTGTGGGATAGCGAGCGTGGGATGATGAGTGTGGGATGATGAGTTGAAGGTACAGACTTGAATATGCACTGTGGAGGGAGCGAGAGTATGGTAAAATGAGCAAGATGGAGGGTGGAAGATGGAAGAAAATAGACCGCATCGCTCCGCGGTGTAGCAGCTCTATTCGTGCACGGCGGCTGCTATTGCGAGCTGCACTTGCGGCCAGTCAAATTACCACAGCTGATCACATGCAACATATCCTAACTTTTTAGGTAAACTAATTCAATATCAACTTGTTTACGGTAGGAATAAATTTTCTTGTTTTCAAAGAACACCCATAGAAAGTTTATCCTGTGTTTGAACCCTGAAACGAGGTTCACCAAACAAAGGGATAGTAAAACTGGACAGACCCACAATCGAAATTATAATGCTAGAGAAAATACACCCTTTTTTTTTATAATCAAATTCAACAATATAGGAAGATAAAAAATAAAAAAAATAAAAGATTATAGCCGTCGCCTTGAAAATCGGCTCTGCTCATTGAAATATGTTGGCTCTACATGGCATTCCAGCAGAGCCTCAGTTAATGGTTATTTCAACAAGATATTCACTAGCAACCCCTTGTGGAGGATTTGAAGCCAGGGGTTGAAAGAGAACCCTGGAATATGAATCCTGCTTATGTCGTTTGGACTTTTGGCTAGCTATGCACAAAATATCACTCGCCCTCTGTAGCTAAGCTATCCTTCGCGAATTCTCGGAATAAACACTTTAGAGAAAATAGATCATTTCAAATTGGGTACAACCAGCAGGCTAAAAATACAAAAGAACTATATCGATTAAAATCCTTAATTACAATCAGATATCCTTAGAACTTGGACGCCAAAGGGATCCTGTAGAATTATTTAGGCAGCTAGTTGGCAAGCAGCTTGGGTATATTAGCCAGTGGAAGAAAACGAGCTTTCATTTCCGAAAATTTAAATTGTAATTTCTAGAGCTTTTCTAATGTATTATTTGTATTTCCTGGGAGCTTGTATCCGCTAAGATGTGTTCGTGACGCCGGTGGATTAAACCCCTCAAATGCGACACGACTTGCGCCAAGACTTTCATGCAGATGAGCTATTCAAGATACGCTTATGTACTAGTATATACACAGTAATGCTCAAATCAAAAATCTCCGTGGGTTTTTGACGCCAAAAAAAATTCCCTCCATCTAAGGAAGTTGAGGAACGGTAGCTAGAGGACAAAGTGGGTGAAATCAGCGAAGCCAAAAAAGTGAAGGAAAAGCTGTTGGAGATTCAAAAAAGTGGCTGCACCAGCATGGAGAAATGGTGCAGGAGAAGGGAAGGAGAAGATAAGGGAGATTAATTAG
>JABYPW010001653.1:0-14334 GCA_016880775.1 Phymatotrichopsis omnivora
CTAAAAAAAAAAAAAAAAAAAAAACCAATAAACCGACTCCGTGATGCAATACAAATAATTCCAACACCGCAAAGCCTAAGCCATCGTATTTATCAAAACACATACCCACCTCTCTTCTCTTTTTCCACCTCGACCCCTTTCTCCCCCTGCCCCTTGCCCCCTGCCCCCTATCCCCTTCTCATAGAAAACAGTCAGGTAAAATCAAATGCCCCTTTCATCATATATAAAAGCCGAAGACTTCGTATTATATAAAGTGATTTCCATAAGGAAATAAACAAACATAATTTTCTCTAATAACGGAATGGTAAAAATATAGATGCCAAAGCGCAAAATTCGGAAAAAGAGAAAAAAATGAAAAAGAAAAAATAATAAAACAAAGAAAAACAGAGAAGAAAGAAAACATTATTCGTTCAGCAGCCATTTACAAGTTCGTTTTTCGGCCAATCGAACTGCGTCGCCGACCAAGTGGTTAAGTTTGGATTCATATAAGCCTCAAGGTGATCTTCGATGTACTGCGTAGTCGGATATCCAGGAGGATCACAGGTCACGGAGCAGTCCGTGCAGTCGGGGTCTTGCCAGACGCGGATCCTACACTGTGTTAAATACAGAAATTTTCAGCTAAGTTAAAGGTGGAGAAATTTACCAGTCAATTCTCATTTTCGCGGGCAAGAGCTTGGCGATATTGACAAAATCGACGTAGGCAAAAGAATTAGACATGCCGAAATTGGCGATGATGGTCATGGGTTCCTCGGGGATCGGTCTGCGGCCAATGTTGCCGTTCGGCCCGGTGGCGTCCGCATTCATCCTCCACGTCTTCAAGTCGCCGACATTCCATACTATCATGCCCGAGTCGCCCGGCTCATACTCAAATCCGTACGTCTGGTACTCCTTCCCGTCGTACCAGTCGTTGTTCAACACCGTCAAACCTGAAATTGCCTCCTGGAAATAGCCTCCCCGGTACGAATTCATAGCGGTAAACTCGGGGCTATACACAGCGATGTGATCGTAGTCCGGCTGATACCAAATGTCGAAAGGCGCGACCTGCAATGACTGGGAGGCGGTTCCAACCATTGTGTCTGAGTCAATGTTCCCCACGCTTGCTTCGATAGCGTCGATTTCGGGGGCGGAACGCGATGTTCCAGGACTGGGATGATCCTCGTTGTCGCAGGTACACGAGGGCAGCTTCATTCCCGGCAGGAAACTTATTCCATCCGGGCTGGACTGGTTGGCTGTGATCCCGGCATCACATATATCGTCATATGTATATGGCCACATGCCCTCCGTGGAAGCAAGGTATCCAGGGCGCCCGAGATTCCCCATCGTCCAGAATCCAGGCCAGAATCCGGAGACATTGCCTTGGCCGGGTAGAGATATACTTGCTGGATTCATCGATTAGTCAAATTGCTGAATTTATGCAATAACAGAATATGTACAGCTCTACCTTCGATGATTCCGCCCTTGAAGCACATTTTGTTCCAGCTTTGGAGCATGCCAGATCGGTAGTTGAGATCGTGATTTCGAAATGCGGCAAATTCAATCTCGAGAAAACCGCCCGTGGTGGTCAGTGCATCTGGATCATACCACTAACCTTATTTCAGCATACTCAACGTCAGGGTATCAACTAGGATAAGCATTACCTCAAGGTCCACTGTCGCAGCGCTGCACCATATAGATGTCAGTATAGGAAAATTAACAGTGAAAAGATCGTAACCTACTAGTGAATGTCGACACCCTCCCTGTCACACAAACCGTTAGTGTTTCCGGTGTGTATAACGATATTTGGATTCAGCTTACCAATACGGGTCGTCATCAGGATAGAACGTTCTGCCCGGCGTATTGAACTCGTCCGAAAACTTTTATGAAAATTGTCAATATCTCCACAATTTAGAGGACGCGATTGCAGCGTACCACAAGCTTATACTCTTTCCCAGAAGCTGAAGTTTTCGTCTTCGCACTCGTCGGTGTATCAGGGTCAATTAAACCAGTTCTTGTATTGGTAAGCAATTTAATAGGGCCTATGTCTATGCATAGATCACCGGCGTCACATTCTGTTCCTTCAGGCTTAATCACAGCGTCGCGAACAAACGTCCTATTACGGAACGTCAGTTCCAGTTCCTTATTATCGAAAATCTTCTAGCTCGTATATTCATCGTTCGATTTCCGAAAGAAAAAAAAAAAAAAATTAGTAAAACGCGGGTACTGCTTACAACACCGGGTATCCTATAAAAAGAATAAGGATCCCTAATACTATCGCGCCAAGTCCGCCAACATTCACGATCCCTCTTTTTGTAAAAATGTCACACTCCCGCGCTTCCTGCTCCGTCGGATCATGCAATGCATCGTCGTCCTCCTTGTCGTTGGGAAAAAGTAGCAGGCCTGCCGAAGGCGTTATGTTGTATTTCTCGGTAATGGTTTTCGAGTTGACCGATTCCATAGGATCCGGAGAAGCCGCACGTGAGGACACCCTGGAGATGTCGTCGAACGGCGAAAAAAAGGGTCCATATCTGGAATCCCTGTGACCACCTTCCGTACTCCAACTAGATCTCCGCGACGATTCCGGACTGTCTTGATAATTTTGGAAGCGTGGCGACCGCTGAGGTGGCAGTAGTAGCTCCGACGATTGTATGGAACTCTGACTCTGGTAAAAGGGATTTTGCGGGCTCGGTGAGGAGGTCGCAGTAGGCGACATAGGCGTCAAAGAGCGACCATCTCTGTTCTGCAAAGGGATGCTGTCCGCTGCTTCGTTAAGATCATGGGTACTCGAATTTAGGGTTATATTCGGCGGCGAAGGGCGTCGTTCGGCCATTCTATCCCCGGAAATTGCGCGAGCGGGAAGCCAATGGTTCTATAAATGTTGTTGATATCCAGACCAACCGTAGAAAACTGAAGAACGATCTGCTGGCAATTTCTCAGCGCCAATAGCTCAAGCTTCCTCTGCTGTGATTCCAGAAAAGTAGAAAAGTGAAAAAGCGAAAGGAGAAGCCCAAGGTAAGCCAGGAGATGCGCCGGTTTATTTCGTCAGGGCGGAAAAATTTGACGGGCAAACTTGGTTATTTAGAGACCGGGGGCCCACACTTGACCCAGGAAACATAAAAAAGGAGCGGATATCGAAATTGGCCAAGCTGTACAAAAGAAGATAAATAAAAAGCGAATGACAGGAAGGCAAGGAAAGATATCTGCGAGATTAATCTCGTAAGTAACAATGTCCGGGGTTTTGTTTACTTCTTCTTCGGCCTTTATTATGGACAGCGAGCTTCCACAACCGGGCGAATGAAGAAGACCATGAACTAAGCAAATATGATTGCAAACAAGCAACTTGCAAGCACATCTTTAGTGCCATGGGGAGGGGATGGATACCAAACAGGGAACGTATACGCACGCTCCACAAGGGAAGCTGCAAAGAAAAAAAAAAAAAGAAATAGGATATCAGGACCAGGTATCGAAAAAGGGTTTAGGAGATGCACATCATTATGACTTATCAAGGTAGATACTTGCCCAGACAAGAACGCTTAGGCATTAATCGTCATTGCTATCTCTTGGGGAGGGAATAGGAGGCCAATTAGCCACCGCCCGGGACGGGAGAAGAGTCTGAATAGAAGGAAAGTAATAAAACGGCCTCGCATCCGTGCCTGATCGGGGATCGGTATCAGCTTGAGCTGAGCAACTTCTAGTCAATGCTCTAAAGGTAAAGTCTTGTTTCAGATCATTTGTCAAACACGTTGAAACTCCCCTAACATGTAATTCCCAAACAATCACAGCTTACAACTGAGGAAACAAACTACCCACTTACACCCTGCCAAGCACTCTAGTACAAAATAAAAATTCCAGAAAAGACAATCGAAGTAAAAAAGAAACCCGCCGCATAAATTCACATAACACAATACACCGAAATGAACGAAGCGTGTGGAGCATTTATTAAAAGCCCGAAAGAAGAATGTCGTTTCGTACCTATTCTAGTCTCCATACAACTCAGTTCTTACGCGTTCCCTGTCGCTCCTTTCCCCGTCGCTCCTTTCCCCAAAACTGCCAACTTCATTTCAGAGAAATCAAGACTCGATCGACATGACCATAACTCCAACAAGCTTGCCGTTTGAATGGTTAACGCCCAGAACGAAATACTCGACTCGGCTTCCCGCCCCCCCCAGCCGATAGACGGTAACAGGCCCGTCGTCGCACGCCTTCGCGACCGCCCCGATCACATCCTTGTATTCTCCTCGGGGATCCCATTTATTCGGCTCCATGACCTCAACTTCCCTCCCATTGTTGACGCCTTCAGCCTTTTGTACCAATTCGCTAAACTCAGCTGCTCAGACACGATTATTAGTTTACATATATAATCAAAGGCATTTTATCCAAGCCTTGCCGGCGTGTGGGCAGGGAACAGGTTGAGTAACAATGTATGCAATTCTTGACCGCCTTGTGAAATGAACGGGAGTACCTTTGGTTGGTAGATCGCTCTTCCCCCACTCAAACGAAACGCTCGTGAACGGCTTATCAGTCTCTGAGATGTAGTACCGTTGCCCGAGCGCTTTCAACGCGGGATGAGCGTCGGTCGCCGAAGGAATCGTAGATGCTTTTTCGTACGGCTCGGAGGCTTCTCCGTTAGGACCCGTCGAGTAGTCCTTTTGGGCACGAGTCAGAAAAGCACTATAGGCTTCGTCCGACATCTCCGGCGCGATATGCGTGTGGTGGCAAATAGGTAAGTTTATAGATAGAAAATAAATGAAAATTCTTCTTTAAGCTTGCTTCGTCGCGCCCTTTTTTTTTCCCCTCTCCCCTGGAATTTGTTTACTTCTGCCGATGGGAGAGATAACAGGATGGTGATTTCCGCAGGGTCGATGTTTCCTTGGGTGACTTTATTTAGACGCGCAAGGGCCGCCCAACTGCCCAGGTGACGCACGGATACCGAAAGCAGGGTTCACCAACCGAACCGTTCTCGGAAAACTCCAAACAGTTATGTATGTAGGCACTTGAGTATGTGGGTGTGTGTGGTGATGAGAAAATTTGGGATAAGAGATTCGAATTGGCTACAAAGTGGATGTATGTATATATATATACACACATCCGCTTGGACAAGCGCGTGTGCTAGCAAGACAGATCATTTTTTACAAATGACGTTCTTATATCGGTCATATTAAGTCATTATGTGAATGTCAAGAAACCTACATGTTGCATGTGTACACATCTGTATGTACAATTGTACATGAAAGGCAAGTCGAGCACCAAGTCGCATCGCCCCAACTAATGAGGAGTCCTAGACTTCGCTCGTCTTCAGAGACAGCGTAACTACCAAAATCCTACAAATAACTTCCGCAATCTCTTCAATTGATTGCACTCGGCACGAACTAAAACATCGCGATAAACATCGAGAAACATCAAACATGTCCACCGTATCCGATGCCGATAGCAGAGCCGCCGACTACGAAACCATCGAGAGAAGATATAATAACGTCGTGAACCTCGAATCCTGGGAGCTTTTGGCAATGCATTCAATTGCCGGCGATGAGGTAGTGTGCTCTTTTGTCACTCTTCGAGGATGAGACATTGATATCCCCCGTTGCAGTCCATACCTAGGGTCCGCCTTAGAATGCTCAAGTCTTTGGCAGGTCTTGGTGGCAGCGAGTCTCCTCCTCCCTCCCCCGCTTCGTCGCGAGTAAGAACGTCAAAAGAAAAATCTTAAATTTACATCGTCCATGGAAGTGCAATATGAAGGTTATGGCGGAAGGTTTGGGAAGTTCAGGGGATTTGGTGTTCTTTCATTTCTCTTTTTGTTCTTTCATGGGATATTTGGAAAGTGGTCGTTTAAGGCAGCAATCTGAAGTGTATTGGGAACGGTGAAAAGCTTCTATTAGGGGATAGGCGTCCAGGTTCGGTTTGCTTACCTCTAGGATGTTAGCTGGGTCCAAAAAAATATGACCTTCGTTCACAAATTTCTCTTTCATCTTTTTTTATACCGTTCTTCCAGTTCTCTACTGGGCAGGGAGCAACCACCAGCTCAATAAATTCCAGTACCATTCGTCCCTCCACAAATCAAACAAGCTCTTTTTTTTCTTTTTTTTCTTTTTTTTTTTTAAAAAAAAAAAAAAAAAAAAAAAAAAAAAAAAAAAAAAAAAACACAATTATGCTCCCCATTTTTATGAAAAAAAAAAAAGAAAAGAAAAGAAAAACACCCGATAATGACCATTCATAAAACATCAGATTCTGTACAAAGTCACCCTTATGAACAAGCTATTTGCACGCACGAAAACCAAACATGCCTATTTCTATCCGCCGCCTCAACAGTAAGCTCATTGCAAAGGCTCGGATGAACTGCTTAGACGGTTGAGGTGCAAATAAACGTCGGTGCCATAACTAATACCGTTAGCTTCCGATAATATAGCATGTAAGATGGGACATAGAGACTTACCCCTCCATACTTATTAATTTCAAGTCACCACCAAAATACCTAGCGTAAAGCCGTGATATCGGTAAACCATAGCCAAATCCAGCCATAGGAGCTTTAAAGTCGCTCTTATTAAAATCGGGATCCAGAGAAGGCGTTATGTCGACAGTAGTATACATGTATGTCCACACCAATGGAATTGCGCTTCGGGGTATCCCACCACCCTCATCGGAAATTTTAATAGTAATATCCTAAACCATTTTTAGCTATTGACTTTTTGCAGATGCGGCAAACAAATCCAGGAGATGAATTGTTTTTTAGTACCTCCTTGCCTTCTGCAACAATGAGCTTGACCGCTGGGAACTCTTCTGAATCACTTCCGTGCGTCTCCACAACCGCTCTCAGAGAATTTTTTAATGTCTCGAAGAGCATGTGGCTCAAATGGCCGGGAACGTACATAAAGTGCAGGTCTGGCTTGCACACTAGCTGTACTTTGGGGGCATCAAAGAGCCCGTAATAATCTTCGCAAACATATCTGGCGTTCTCAATTGCTTCCTGAGCAAGATCTCGTACATTTGTCTTTGTGCAGATGATCCCCACGTAATCATCCTGCTCTGGGGCAGAGTTCAAGGCAACGTGCTGACCAATGAGCATACGTATTCCTATTCGCGACATGTAGAATCGGTCGAGGAAGGATTGGATGGAATCGTCGATTTGCATACGTTGTTTTTTACGTTTGTATTCGTTTATGCCCATCGCTGTAATATAACGTTTCTTATTAGATTTTATTTACCAAAAGGTTAATATATTTGCACAACGGAAGCTCCTACCCATCGTTGTTACCACGGGATCGTGTCGCTGTTTGATAGTTTGAAGAGTCTTTGTAAACCGTTTATTGTAATCTACAAGCTCTGGAGGCCATTTTCCCCCATCGTCAACAGTAGCATAGTACCGCCTATATTTTGTCAGTATTGCTAGATTACCAACCAGCAAGGTGGGGAAACCAACCGTAATGCCTTTCTCCCATTCCCGTTGCCATTACCATTACCATTACCATTAGTCTGCCATGGAGAGCTTCTATACATTCCCGGCTCTACGTCTGGATTTTTTGTGCAGTCACCCAATGCTACGGGGCTACTCTCTCGGAAGCCCTTGAGCAATCGCTCTCTTATTCCCTTCGACAACTCAGGTTTCGGCAAGGTTGTGATTTCCTGGTTCGCAGCATCGGTATTAGCCTGTGATATTCCCAGACACAGCCACAAGGAAGGACATGTAGGTCACAAACCTCGAATGACTGGGCGTACCAATTGGCGACCTTTTGGATCGACGGCATTTCATTAAGCCCATCCGGTAGTTGGTTCAATTCTCTTACTCGGTGTGCCAGCCGTATAGGCAATTCCTCGCTCAAGAATTGAGAAGCTCGAAACAGTGTACCTGGCACACGTGAGGAAACGCTCCTCGTCTACTAGAGCCTACACTCGATGCCTACCTGCGGAGGGATTTTTCCCAAACTGAACCATCTGTCGCAGACTCACTCCAGTAGCTGGAAAGGTACTGTAGTGGGTGATGGTATCCATCAACGCAGCCGTTGGTTTCCACATTCTGGAATTGCGCCAGACGGAGCTCGGCCCCGGTTATCGACAGCTCTATCGCAGCAAACAACGCCGTTCTGACGCCGATATCTGAATGCTCTGTATTCCGCAACGTCGAGCACAGCTGTAGCTGTATCTGTAGCAGCGAGCAGGCGGTAGCAGGAAAACTGGCAGAAAGTGGGCCAGATGTCGAGAGTGAAGCCAGAGAATTGGGGACTTTTGTGTCTCGAGTCACTCTGTGGAAGAAGGGAAGAAAGCACGTGCAAAAGATCCGAGGGTACAACGACTAGTGAGCAGTGACTATGTATGTACTTCGAGTAGTAGTATGTACCGAGACCGAAAACAGACCGGCGCAACGGAGCGAGGCCAGGTCCCAGGAACCGGCAAGCAGGCTACGGATAAAGAAGAGGGCGAGGCCTCTTCGGAGCGATGCGGAGCAGGAGCGAGCAGAGCAGTCAGGGGAAGCGAGGAGCAGGCGGTGGCAGCAGAATCGCGAGAGAAAACATACGACGACAGCCGACTCGATGTTTCGAAGATGCGGTGTGGCGTTGGGCGCCGTGCAATGGTGGAATGTACAACCAGAGCTCTCGCGCAGTTATTGCATGCAAGTAAGATATCTATCTCCCTTCTCTCTCTCCCTCTCTCTCCCTCTCCCTCTCTCGCCTTCTCTCTCTATCTCTCTCTTCAGCGTGGGCCGGAGGGAGGGAGCAAGGAAGGGACTGGAAGCGACGATGGCGACTGAAGTGGGCGTTCTTCTTATCTGTCCCTGGGTACACCAGCAGCGGCTTATGTATATTTGCGCGAAGCACACACTCTCCGCTGTAGCAGAGCAGAGCAGTTGCACGGCATTTGTGCGCGCCGGCTGCTTACGGGCGCTGCTCTGTTTAACTTACATGTACGTATGTATGTGTATGTACATGTACTCCACAGCGACCACACCTCAAGAGTTGAGGGCGAGGTCGAGCCAGCGGAGTGATGGTGGAGGCTCGCAAAAGCAAAGATGTGGAAAGCTGCCGCACCGCAGGTTCTGATGCTTCCGTCTGCGCGGGGTTGGGGCGGCTGCGGGAGGCCCCTGCTATGTATGTATGTACTGTACTAGTACTCACTCTAAAGGAGAGTATACATAGCATACTCCTCTACATACCGGCACTGTTACCTGCCACTCGCACCAACCAGCGACGCTCCCGCTAGCCAGCTGCAGCAAAGCGGGGCCAATTGGGCTGCATTGGGTTGCTCACGTGCGCATGTTGGAAACGCGATGTCCCCGGACTGCTGCGCGGGGTCTCTTCTCCGCAGCGATATCCATTAATCATTTGTCAATCTCCCCACGTACGTGCCGCCCCTTTTAAAGCCAGTGTCTTTCTCGCGAACTGCGCCCGCTACTGAACCATATGCTCGCTGGTCTGTCGCTCAGCGCTGCGCGTTTGCGCTCTGCCTGCCCGCGTGTGTTTCAATCCTCCACTGCTGTAGACGACCACCCCCTTAACCAGCCAACGCTGTCTTGCCGCTGCCACTCCACGCTTACTCACATCTTTTTGTTTACATATTTTCTCCCTGCAGATGCGATGTCGGCCCCATCAGAGCAGGGTGCGGATGCAAGAAATAAATCTGCAGACGCTATTATTTTACATCTCGTAAGAAACCTTCTTGACACTGTCATTTAACTCTCCGCTCCCGCAGCAGAGTCCCTGCCCTAACCGTGCTACTGCCTGGTGTGCCCCTTCGTTCCTGGTCCCCAGGACTACGACTGCTTCTACGCATCAGTCGTAGAAAACGAGAACCCGGAGCTCAGGAACGTTCCCCTCGGGATCCAGCAGAAGAACATCGTATGTTCCGGCATCATCGGCTCATACGTTGTCATGAGATTTCGGGATTTGCAGGAAACTAATCGGTCAAAATAAATAAAAAGCTAGCCACTTGCAACTATGTTGCCCGGGCAAAAGGAGTCAAAAAGCTCCAACTCGTATCAGAAGCGAAAAAACAATGCAAAGATCTGGTGATAGTTAACGGAGAGGATTTGACGAGGTCGGTCGCCGCTGAAGACCGATTCCTCCATTGGCTGCGGTTTGATTTGGGAAGGAATATGCTCATGGTACGAGGTGGTCAGGTTCCGCAATGTTTCGAAAAACATGTGGTTATTCGTTCGAGACTTTATTTGGGGACAGGTAACTGAGCGGCTCGGGCTTGATGAGGTACACCACATACAAGCTTCAGCTCGAACGCCCGTTGTTGACTTAACATGTGCAGATTTTCATCAATGCTACGGAAATGGTAGACTTCAACATCGCTGAGCTGGAAAAGTCCGATGAAGTTCCTATGCCTTTTTTTCGGCTTTCCAAGACCGATCCGTCCTCCGGGTTTCCCTTTGATTGCCATAACCTACCGGGATACGCTTACCCGCCATCCTCATCGCCCTTCCCATCGACGTCCCAACTTCACAAGCGCTTGTTCCTAGCAGCCAATCTAGCCAATTTCCTCCGCTCTCAGCTTTTGAAAAAATTTAACCACACATGTTCCGCGGGCATATCCACGTCAAAGCTCACTGCAAAGCTTGTTGGTTCTGTCAACAAGCCAAACAAGCAAACTGTGTTGTTCCCCAGCTTTACAGGCGAATTTTTGGACATGCACGAAATCGGCAAGATTCCGGGAATCGGCTTCAAAACGGCGCAGAAGATACGAGACGCTGTTCTAGGCAATGCATCAGAAATGAGTCAAGATTACGCACTCGGTGAAATTCCGCAACAAGTGAGCGTTGGCGAAGTAAAAGTTCGACTGGATTCCAACCAGATGGAGAAAATAATTGGCGGAAGCTCTGGACTTGGAACGAAAATGTGGGGTTGGTTTCACGGAATCGATGACTCGAAAGTTAAGGCTGCTCCGACCATCCCAACGCAAATCAGTATAGAGGACACGTTCCGGCCTGGAATGCTGACTACCATTGACGAACTGACCTCTGCTCTCCAGAGGCTAGTATTAAAATTACTTCAGCGGATGTATTTAGATCTGCTCACCGTTTCTTCGACAGGTTTGCAGAAATGGTTAGCATATCCGCGAAGCTTTCGGTTGTCGGTACGCTTCCATGGGAAACCCGGGGGGCATCTAGATTTCCCGAGAACATCCCGAAGCTTGCCTATGCCGCAATATGCCTTTTCCCAGACAGATTCCGTCGAACATACGGCTGAAAGGTTGGCGAAGGAGGCATTAGTGTTGTTTCGAAGAATCTGCAATAGTAGGAAATGGGACCTACAATTGGTCAATGTGGCGGCAGTCAATATTGCAGATGCACATACCGGTGGTAATATAAAAGAAATTTTTGCAGCGAATATCCCTAGCACGCCTAAGATAGAAAAAGAAAAAACCACTGCATTGCCGGATTTGAAGGGGTTGGGGGAAGCAGAATATGGAAAACAGCTAGATTTCGAACAAGAGGAAGAAGATAAGGATTTTGAAGATCACTTCATATGTCATCTCTGCGAAGTCAGACTGCCGACTTTTGCAGTCGAAGCTCACCAGAGATTTCATGACCTAGGTGGCGGATAATGTGACTCCTGTGACTAGCTGAAAAGAAGATGCTCCTTGAGGAAAAGGTGTTATGTAACTCTCGCAAATAATTTTTTTTTTTTTTTTTTTTTTTGTGGATTGCGATCGTGTCCATGATTTTCATGTGTAATTCCTCCTCTTATCACTGGACGTCTCGTGCTACATAATCGGCGCACACATACTAGTGCTCTCTACTCGAGTACATACCAAGCTTCTTGAGCCGCATGAGCACCAATAGTACATACTACTTACTGACATCAATTACCTAGCGACCTAGGCACGTCAATCTCCCCGCACAAACCACACGCCGCTGACTTATTTGATCAACTATCGACCACCACCGCCATGGAAGGTGCAGATCCGCCGACCCTGCCCCCCCAGATGTTCACCACATCTGCACAGCTACTGGATCTGACCGATAGTGAGTTTGTCCTCTTCCCGCTTGGGATTGGTGAGTTTTTAAAGCAGAGGAGATGGAGAAGATGGGAAGGTAGAGGGAGGGGATGAGTGGCAATAACAATGTTAACGTTAATACGTTGGAATAGAGAAACTACTTGTGGCGCTCCGTGATGGGAGGAAGTTGATCGGAGTTTTAAGGTCTTGGGATCAGGTATCTCTCCACCGATTTTCAGGCCCCCCATCCACCTTCTCCGGAGAACGCAACTAACCAGCTCGCTAGTACGGTTTGTCTGCTCTTCACTTCCCCAACTACACTAATTTAATCCAAACTGATATCGAAGCAACAGCAAACCTCGTCCTCCAGTCCACGATCGAGCGCCTCTACGTCGACAACCTCTACTGCGACATCCCGCGCGGCGTCTTCATCGTTCGCGGCGAAAACGTATTACTTCTCGGAGAAATTGTCCGCCACCACCGCCACCACCACCTTCGTATTTACAATTACTGACGGGAACACAGGATCTCGACCGAGAGGACGAAATTGCGTTTCGGCAGGCTTCGGTCGAGGAGGTGTTCGCGGCGCAACGGGCTCAGGATGCGGAGAAAAAACGGAAGGATAAGATTCATCGGAAGAAATTGAGGGCGCTGGGGTTCGAGGATGAGGGGGAGGTGTTGGTGTAGGTATTTGAGCCTATGAGATGAGTGAGGGGGAAAGAAAAAGGAAATTGGGAGTGGGCGCTCAAAATGAGAGAATTGTGATACGATGCCTTGTTATTTTAAACCCAAGGCCGTGTCTTTGGAGAGGGATATCAATATAAACCGATAATTTATTATTACCATTATTTTCCTTTTTTTCCTTGGGTGGAAGGGGGCTGGGAGATTTGTATTTGCGGGTGTTGGTTGGTGGGGTGCTTGTGGCTTCTGTGAGATAGGGTTCTTCTAGATCGTCCTTTTCTTTTTTTCGTGTTGCCCTCTGTCTTTGATGTCTTGGTGCAACTTCTACTTTATTCACTTTCAGGCCTAACTAGAATTTATGCCACCAATCGTAGCCCTCGAGCTCTCAGCGTGGAGAGTACTAGTACTAGTACATACAGCTATATTAGCACATAATTATACTTCATCTCCCACCTTGCAGCTACCCTTTCTGACCTAATTTACTAAAACCAAACTCCCGTTTACAGATTTCCCATCTAACACAATGATATCACCGCTCGACCTACCTGCGCATCCATACCGATATCCAAGGTAAAATTTACGCATTATCCTCTATGCCATCTATTCCAATTCCATTGGGCTGGACCTTTATCTCAGCAATCAGCAAATCAACAGCCCACGCGAAAACCTCCTCCATCGGCATATCCACGACTTTCGGTGAATGGATCTTCATTCCCGTCAGCACTTCCGGCCTCAGCGAGCCCGTGACGTCGCCGTCGACGAATAGATGCTGGTGATTTTTCACCTACTGCACGTGTCAGGCTGCACTTTGCATGTTGTACGAGGAAGGGGAATGGGTGCGCACGTAATTTGGCCACACAACAGCATCAAAATAGCCCGGGGGATCCGTCCAAAAACCTTTATACATTCCATTGTTTAGCTCAAGCATAGTCTGCGCAAGCAAAATATATATATATATTCTCAAAACGGTTTCCGTACCCTCCATGGTTACATATCCGGCCCTGGCCTCTCTTCGTTCCTTGGCCTGCCCCCAAACACATGGTCAGCTTTCTTTCCACAGGTGCCAAAAAAATAAAAAAAAAAAAATATAACAATATAACAATATAAAAATATAAAAATATAAAAATATAAAAATACAAAAATACAAAAATACAAAAAATATAAATGTAAATATATAAAAATAGAATACAAGATTAAAAAAAAAGAAAAAAAAAAAAATACCTTATCTCGCGTAGTCCTCAAAAAGATCTTCGCATCCAACCTCCTCAAAACCTCCTCATCATGAAACAGCAAAAACCCGTCCACAACAACTAGCCTCCTCCACCTCTCTCCTTCATCCTTAAACGCCTCTCGCACGCGTCCCCTCAGCGCCGCAGTCTCTTGCTCGCCAACACCGCTATCCCCAATCTCATTCTGATCCTCCTTACTAACGAATTTACTCGGCAGCTCTCCGCAGCTCTGCACATGGTCTAGCGTCGCCAACAACGTCTCAAAATCCACGGCCTCGACGCAATCCCAGTCGGCGAGTCCACCGACGACGGGGATTGCGTGGTCGGCGTGAAAGAAGTCGTCTTGGTGCAGGATGAGGCAGCCGGGGAATGCGCTGCGGAGAAGGCGCGAGAGCGTCGTTTTACCAGAGCTAGTCAGGCCCGAAATGCCTAGGATGAACGGCTGGGGATGATGCATCGTCATGCAAAAAAAAAAAAAAAAAAAAAAAACAGTAATAATAATAATAATTTAAAATAG
>JABYPW010001654.1:0-14329 GCA_016880775.1 Phymatotrichopsis omnivora
GTGTGTGTGTGTGTGTGATTTTCTCGGCATCTTGGGCTTGGATGGAAAAAGGGAAGCTGGGGTAGATGTGTGGAAAAAACTGCAACTTGTACATGTACAATACAGGCGCATTTGTAAAAAGAAATATTGGGCGCAAGGGCAGCGAACAAAATAGAAGACCAATCCCCCATTCCCTGTTAGATAATAACAGTAATTTTGCAACTGATCACACTGAATTGTTGAAGCAATTGTCAGAGAAAATGGATAAAGTAGAGAAGACATCGTACAGCTCCTGGTTCTTTGCTTGGCGCAGGACGCCTTAACTGAGGCTCTCTATCAAGGTTGCGGCTCCGTTACCCCACCGTCTCCGATCTTCAACCATTACTGGTGGTTCGTCATTCGTTAACTTCGAGCTTACCTTTCATCTTTGGCTATTTTCCGGCCCTGAGCCAGCCCAAGTCGAAGTAGAAATGGTATAATCCAATTGCCTTAGATGGAGCTTCCATGAACTCTTCTAATACAAAAAACGCAGTCCAAGCAATATCTTACTGCCCATGTGGTGGAAGAAGGTACTTCTATTTTTGCCTATATATATAATACAGATTTCGCACCAACTAACACTTTCCGCAGCACACCCTTCCGATATTTTTGCGCTTGCGGTGACATCAAACTATGTTCTTTCCGGCGCAGGGGATTCCAACATCAAAGTGTGGGATGCAAGCTCACCAGAACATCCTCTGGTACATACTTTTGCCGGCGCCCACCGTTTCGGAGTGCACCATATTGCTGTCAGCAGAGACGGGAATATAGCTGCAAGTACTGGGTTCGGAGGAGAGACGTTATTGTGGGATCTTGAGAACTTGAGTAACATTGGCAAGATCGCTGGTGAAGGTGACAAAGGCGCAAACCACCGTCAACTATCATCTTTGATTCTGGGAGCTGATATAATTATTTGCCAAAGGTAACAAACCAGGCGAAGTCTGGGCAGTTGCCCTTTCGCCTACAGGTGATAATTTGGCAGCAACGACCTATGACGGAAGAATAAATATCTGGAAAACCTCAGAATTGAACACTAAACCACATCACTACGAGACGAAAGGGAGCTTCGGCATAAGTGTGGATATTGTATACCAACCAATTCCCGAATTTTAGTGTTATGTGCTTTATTTTTTTCTGACTGGGGAACAGTCTGCAAATGGGAAGTTTGTTGCTTCGGGACACGAGAACGGTGGAGTATACATCTTCAACAACGAAACTGGGCGGATGTTCCATTCTCTTCCCGGTATGTTTTTACACTGCCAAGATTCCAACTTTAACTAATGGGTATGTCACAGGCCTCGTAAAAGCGGTGAGGAGCGTTGCTTTCTCTCCAGCAGGAAAATTGCTTGCCGCCGCCGGCGATTCAAACTTCGTAGCGCTTTACGACGTTGTTTCAGGTGAGCAAGTCGCGAATCTGGCAGAGCACTCGAGTTGGGTGTTTTCCCTTTCGTGGAATCAGACTGGAGAATTTCTTCTTAGCGGGTGAGTACCACATTCGCTATTTACCCCCTGAAATATTAAGAATACTTATTCATGTGTCGCAGATCTTTTGATGGAAAGGCAAAAGTTTGGTCTATGGTGACGAAGTCTTGCGTCGCAACGCATAGCGAGACAGATAAAGCTCTCTACACTGTTAGATGGATTCCTAAAGGAAACGGATTTGTTACTGCCGGTGCAAATCGGAGAATATGCTTTTACAGGGAAGCTACGGGAGGTTGATTAGTTGTCTTAACAATAGTCAACAGACTTCATGGATGATTGACGGGAAAAAAAAAGAGGACTTTTAGAAGATTGTCTTATGTCCGTTTTTCGAACAGACTCTCCTATATCAATGTTTGCTATGTTTGAAAACGGTAACGCAACTGTTAGATTTGCGTCTTGGCTGCGTTATCATAAGACAGTACAGAGACGTCTTCCGTACACACCTTTTGTCTCAACGGTTGCTATTACCTAGGTGTATACGCAAACCCACCGGATCATATAAATCACTTGCTACTTTCAAAAAGGAAATCAATTGACATTGCCAAGACTTAAATTACAGCCAATTAATTAGTCCCTCAGTGTCCATAATACAAACCATAACCGCCCACATAAAAATCTAAGATTAAAAATACAGGAGCGCACTTTCCAGCGCTTTCAACTCCTCCCTCATACCTGAGACCTCCGTACCTGCTTTCGCACTTATCTCCGCCTTCTTCACCTCGCTCAACCCAATCCACCTGCTCACCAAGGCTCCATCCAACACACCTCTCAAAAGATCACCACCCAACTGGTTCGTCACGGCAGCTCTATATCCTCTCGGGTTCAAACCTGCAGTGTGTTCCTCACCATTAATTATCGCGCCTTGAACAATGTTGAGCCTTCTGTAATTTGCTTCCGGGAGTGTAGTAATCATAGCCAAAGCCCCCGTTTGCGTACCGACAAGAACCAGAAAATCGTCATCTTCGGCATCGGCGGAAGTGTCCATCGAATCGGGATCTACAGGTAACTTGGAAGTTTTGAATCGGGGTAGCATTGTCAGGGTACGGATTTCGTGACCGGCGTAGAAATCGGCGCGGCGGATGAGACGTTGGCCTGCAAGCGATTTTGGATCTACCATAGGAGTTTGTCAACACGGAGTGTACGCTACTTAGAAAAAGATTCAATCGCAATATTTGGCAAATTTACGCTCGGGATCATATTGCAAGATGTGCATGTTCGAGTCTGCATCCGCCACCACAAAAAACAGCTGATTCCCATCTGGAAGGAAATCTGCAGCAACAACTTCAAGTTTCTGTGTATCCTTCCCGAAGAGGGTCATCTTATATGGTTCTTCCTGCAAGATGTCAAAATTCCATAAAAAACGGACAAAGTGAAGAAGGATCATACCGAAAACCCAGCAAACCAAATACTTTTCATGAAATCTCCAAACAATATCATCCCGTTAAGATTCTTTGCTACGGTAACGTACATATTCATATCCATGAACGCAACCGGCAACAAGGATTGATCTTCTTTCAAACCCCGCACCATAATCTAACACGAGTGATTCGTTAGCTTCATTCTCACACTCCTTTATCGTAGATTATGCCACAAACCTTTTGGCCCTGCGCAGCGAGTAGATATCCATTGACACCGCAAATCGCACTCACTGTTCCCTTAACATCTTCCCTGGCAACCAGCTTCAATTTTCGATTAGTTTCCGGCCTTCCGGGTTCAGGAACGACCTCGATCACTTCGAAGACGTAGATGCCGCCCCGGGCAGAAAAGTCTTCACCGCGGAAAATACCGGTGCCGACTGTCACTAGTTGCTTTCGTTCCTTGGTGTGTTCCGAGACCTCGAGTTCGATAGTTTTTACTACGAGAGCGATCTCATTATGGGCGAATTGGTATCTGGGAATGTGAGTTTTGCTTCTTCCCGCTGGTAAGTGAAGACCACGCGGATACTTACTGATCGACGACAGACCAATTCAATGGAGAAACAAGTTTTATGGCACCGCTGTCGATCTCTGGTTGCAATATTGAGTCTGTAGATGTTGCAAACGGATGGTCAAAGATTAATCGGATATGAATTGTAACCAAAAAAATGAGTGGTAAATCAGCATACCATCTTTCGCAACGCTTCCATCTTCTTCAGCTAAATCAAATGGTACTCGTTTCGTCGTGGAAACGACATAAACTGACATGGGCGGAAAGTAAGCAACAGCTTGGGTCATCTCGTTCAAATAGACCTTTCTAGCCGGCCATGTGGTATCGAAGCAGAAGTCCGTTGGCAGCAAAGATACCCTCACAATGCCCTTCATATGGATATTTCAATCATCAGTGTTAGAATTCTTATCAACCTAGAAGAAAATAGAAGAAAAAGTCATATCCTGAGACTCACAGCAATGTCGACATAGACGAAGCCCCGATCAGCTCCTGCCGTATGGAACGAGCTCAAACTCCTAACAGGACGGCCGGCAAGTCTGTGCAACTTCGGAATAGATTTAGCCGTTTTAATGATGAAGCTTGGGTCGGACCCTGGCACAAAGACAGCTGAATATCCGCCAATATTGTCAATCGCGATCATAGCTCTAAACCTAGGCTTCTCTTTCGTTTTGATATTCGAGGGGATCGCAATCCGAGGGTTTGAAGACTTGAGGAAGCGTAACGTCGGACCATTCAATGAGGGTGATGCAGGAGCAATAAAAGGTTTGTAAAAGGTTATGTCGTTACGTGCACTTCTGGCCTATTTGCAATAAATTAACCGCAATCTCCGGAAAAATATTGCCGGGAATAGGTACAATACAATCAGGTATGGTTCTTTGACGAACTGGTCTCCAAGATTTGCAACCAAAACCTCGATGATAGCCTCCTTATGCGTGACCCTAGTAGCGTGCGCCGTTGATTCAACAGAGAGCAGTGGCGGAAGCGTAGTGAATCTTTCATAGATAAACACTGGTGCAGATAGATCCGCAAGGTTCCAAATCTAGATCACAATTGTTAATATACTAATCAAGTTCCTGGTTCTCAATTCTTACCTGCAGACTGCCTTCCGCAGTCAACAAGAAGCATATATTATCGAAGTCTTCGTTACTGGTTGGTGAGCTATTCGGTATTGGTATAAATTCACCTTTCTTGGCTACGAAAAGGCTTCCGGAGATGTACTTCGTATTCTAACTATTGCGTTAGGGAAATTTATTGTATAAGCGCTGGGTTTTGAAATGCTCACCTTCAGCGTGTTTTTTCTCTCTTCTTCGGTCAATTCCAAATTGCCCATATCTACTTTGTAGAATATCACACTTTTGTCTGCCCTGACTAGTAATACATATGGATCGCAAACTCTTGCTCTGACAATATTAGGACCTTCTTCTCCCGTCTCCTCATCGAACATTGGGATAATTTGAGCGAGTTGTAAGTCTATCAAATTTCGCACAGACGAATTAGCTATTTCTTTTATTCTTTTATTCTTTTTACTCTTTCTTTGTTCACATTAATTCACTTTGATGATAGACAACAACGAAGCAAGAATGAAAAAAGTAATCAGAGAAGGGTATGGAGATAATTTTTTTTTTTTTTTATTGCTTAACAAAATTGGGTACAACGAACCACAATCATATACCCTAACTTGTTCTCCCACGACCTGTACGATTCTCGCCCCTCCCCCAACAACCCCGACTTCTATGGTTTCTCCATCACTGTCAAAATCGGTCCCTCTCCTTACTTCCTCAAATGTATCACCAACTTTAAAAACTTGACTTTCTTCCGATTTGCTAACGAACAGGAACCGGTCAAAATCATCTTCAGCATTCCTCTGTGCTTCTTCTCCGCCAACTCCAGGAGCCGAATTCGAGGACCTTGCGGATCTAGCACACACCGTCCAGAGTGCCTGACATTCGGAAAATTCGAAACGGCCAACCACTATCGGGGCTATGGATTTTCTGATCACACTGATACCTGCATCTTCAGTTGTATTAGTAGGTCCTGAAGTCGTGACTAACTCCAACTCTGGAGCAACTCCGCGTTGGCGTTTTTGGGCCTGTTCTGGAAAGGTTGGCCTTCCTAATGCCATGTCTCGGAAAGGCCCTAAGTTAACCAAGCGATCATGGGTTTGAAAAATATATTCCCCTTGGCCTCTCAGTTCACTCCCTCTTCGTGTACCACCGTTGGCCAGTGAGTCTTTCCTCTGTTGCGTATCATCCCCACCGCCATAGAGATCGTCATCCATGTCTTCCAATAGTTTGTACATGTCCTCTTCGTCTTCATTTTCCAAGACTTCTTCTTTTGCACCCTCGCCTGCTTTCTTTTTCTCTCCCTTCCTTTTCCAGCCAAGGACTCTCGCATCACCCTCCAAACATCCTACAAATAGCCTTCGGCCTCCAAGTGCAGTCACAGTGGTTGCTCGGCCACCAATCAGTGATCCGGGATGATTAGACAGCGGGGCCACTTTTACACCGCTTACGCTTCTCCCGTCCATCTTAAAACCTACTATTACCCCTTCGCCTTTCTTTGTAAGAAGCAACAAATCTCCTTCCTCGCCCTCAAGCTCTACCAGTATACTACCTTCCAACTCCAAGCAAAGGTCGCTCTGATCTGTCAATCCCGCGAACCCAGTGGACTTCTTTGAGAACCCATTGACCGCGACTCCGGTTAACTTTCCAGCCTGATCCACGTGAATGAGTTCGTTTTCACCAACTAGCAAACTTCCGCCTATTGGTAGTGCTAAAGGGGCAACTTTGAAAATGTCATAGGGTAGATTGGATACGCCCATAATGGGAGTGGAGGCCCTTTGTTCCAAGTCCAACGTAATCACGATGTAGGAGACAGTATCTTTCCTCCCATCGGCCGCCAGAAGACCACTCCACGTCCGACGGGGCGAATATAGGATTCCAAGAGTCGGTTCTCGATATTCATGCAAGAAAGCCAAGGATATAATGTGAGTAATTGCATCGTCCAATTGTGACGCCGAGAGGACAAAACTAGGGTGATAAGGTCGATCTGTCGGGGTACGTTCTTGCTTCTCACAAACCGAAGCGTTTTCATTGACGTTTGAGAACCTTTTACCTCTCTCCGGAGCTGCAGGGTCCCAATCATCATCCCCATCCGCCATATCCAAGTCATGTGCATCGCCAGTATTGCCTAACGACAAGACCTCGTCTTCCCTTCGCCTAAATGGCAAAATTGCAACCATGTCTCCTCCGAACCTTAACGCCGCACATCGGCTCCCGGCATCTGCCACAAGAGTGCTCGGAAGTCCTTCTGGAACGACTGGTGAATGGAACTCCTCTCTCTCATAGTAGTGAATGCTGATCGTACCGAGCCCATTCGTTGCAGAATCCCACTCAAGGAGGGAGAGCTTTGCATCCTTAAAAGATATCAACAAGGCTTCTCCGCCAGACTTAGATGAGAGAAGCTTAATCCTCTGCAGGCCCGTAACGGAACCGGAAAGATTGTATTCGCCCACTAAAGCAAGCTTTGTAAACGATTCAACTTGCGATCGTTGTAGAGCAATGTCCGCCCCAAACGACTGTTCTTGGTCCGAGTCAAGTACGCGTCGGTCCACTTCTTCTTCCTTGGAGGAAATTCCTTGTGAAAGATCGGTTTCATGCGTAGTTGCTGCAAATATTTGAAGGAGAGATGTTCGGGCTACGATGAGATTTTCGGCGGACGCGGAGGTGAATGGCAGTTTAAGAGAAAAGGAAACAGCGGTAGGAGCCGTGAGCTCAGTGTAGACCTCCGGCATTGCGGTGATCGAACCAAGTCTGTGTTGAAATAATGCCTAGCTATGTGAATTAGGAGATGGCGCAATTCGGGGTCATTTAAAAAATCGAGAGAATGGTGAAATGTAGTGAGAAAGAGCTTGCAAGACGTCCGGGGTCTGCGCTATCCAGCAGTTGGGGAAAATTGGCGACAGAACAATCAGCAGTTGCGGAAAAAAACAAAAAAAACGGGCAAGTTACTCAAGAATGCCGGCGTCGAGTTTCAGAAGTGATGATGGAGCGCGTTGGGGACAAAGGGCAGCAGAGTAGTGGTAAGCTGCTTGATGGTAAGCTGATGGTAAGCTGCGTGGCTGTTATCTGTGCAGAGTGCTGGTATATCTCAGACCGCCGCTGGTTATCTGATCCGCCGCTTTTGGAACTGTAACGAAAAGTTGTTGGCTGGCCAAAGTTCCTTGTCTATCAAGTTCAACCCCACAATACCAATCCATCATGGCTGGCATTTTCCAAGCACCCAGAAATAGCGGAACTTTGTGTAAGTAATTCAATGATATTATAGATACTGAACGCTAATTTGATTCATCATATTTAGTCCTCGGTGGACAGAAAATCAGCGGTTCGGAAATTCGAGACCAGAACGGTAACTTCACATACATAGTGCTTGTGAGGACCCCTCACTGACGGATCAACAATAGTCCTCGCAACCCAGGCCATTGCAAATGTCGTCAAGAGCTCATTCGGGCCTTCTGGGCTCGACAAGATGATGGTGGATGATATTGGAGATGTGACGGTGACAAATGACGGAGCTACAATTTTGAGTTTGTTGGATGTTGAGCACCCCGCGGGGAAGATTCTGGTGGAACTTGCCCAGCAGCAGGATAAAGAGGTCAGACTTCCTTCTCGCTCATCTCAATTGGCTATTATAACTTCTTTTCTTGGTCAATTCTTTCTGTGCTTTCCTTGCAATTTGCATGTATCTCGTACCTCTTATAGCACAGCTTGCTGACTACTGCTTCAGGTCGGAGACGGGACAACCTCCGTAGTCATCGTGGCATCCGAACTTCTACGAAGGGCGAATGAACTTGTCCGTAATCGGATACATCCCACCACGATCATAACAGGTTACCGTCTAGCTCTTCGAGAGGCTGTCAAGTACATGCAAGATGTTATGTCCACCAAAGTCGAGTCCCTTGGTAAGGAGCCCCTCATCAACATCGCAAAAACTTCAATATCTAGCAAGATCATCGGTAGCGACTCGGATTTCTTTGCCAATATGGTTGTTGATGCCATGTTGGCCGTGAAGAGCACGAACAATCGCCAGGAGGTAAAATACCCCGTTAAAGCTGTCAACATCCTGAAGGCCCACGGAAAGAGTGCTCTGGAGTCGATTTTGGTGAAAGGTTATGCCTTGAATTGCACTGTTGCTTCCCAGGCTATGCCTACACGCATCCAGAACGCGAAGATTGCTTGTCTGGACATGAACCTTCAGAAGGCACGGATGGCCCTTGGCGTTCACATCACTATCGACGACCCTAATCAGCTTGAAAAGATCAGAGAGAGAGAGTCGGCTATGGTACTGGAGCGCATAAAACTTATTCTCGATGCTGGAGCAAATGTGATCTTCACAACTAAGGGCATCGACGATCTGTGTTTGAAGAGCTTTGTTGAGAAGGGGGCAATGGCCGTCAGACGTTGCAAGAAGGAAGATTTGAGGAGGATAGCCAAGGCTACTGGTGCTACCCTCGTTAGCACATTGTCCAACCTTGAGGGTGATGAAGTTTTTGAGGCTTCATCTTTGGGTCAGGCGGAAGAGGTCGTCCAAGAGCGTATCTCGGATGACGAGTGCATCTTGATCAAAGGAACAAAGTCATTCTCCTCCGCTTCGATTATCCTGCGGGGTCCCAATGACTACCAGCTTGATGAGATGGAGAGATCAGTCCACGATTCCCTATCTGCGGTTAAACGAACATTGGAGAGTGGAAAGGTTGTTCCAGGAGGTGGTGCTGTGGAAACTGCTTTGAGCATCTATTTGGAGAACTTTGCTACAACACTTGTATGACCATATATACCTGCTCTTTTTTTTTTTTCTTCTTCCCTTCTTTTCTTTCCTCTATAGAACGATAACTGATATCATCGCAGGGATCTCGAGAACAACTTGCCATTGCTGAATTCGCCACTGCACTTCTAATTATCCCCAAGACTCTCGCCGTTAACGCCGCAAAAGATTCTTCTGACCTCGTTGCCAAGCTTCGTTCGTACCATGCAGCAAGCCAGACCGCTGCAGAATCTGACACGAAGAAGAAGAACTACAAAAACTATGGATTGGATCTTTTGAGGGGAAAAGTAACTGACGAAGTGAAGGCTGGTGTCCTCGAACCCGCCATGAGCAAAGTCAGGAGTTTTGTACGTTTGCCCCCGCAATATCCACTTTTAGGTTAATACTGATTTTGAAAAGAAATCTGCTGTGGAGGCGTGTATTGCGATTATGAGAATTGACATGATGATAAAATTGGATCGTAAGTCTATCAATCACATTTTCACACGCGTTTATCTAGATATACTAACATTTCATCATTTCTGCAGCGGAAGCACAGCAGGAGGACCCTCATGGCCACTAATTGCATAATGTATGACTCCGTAATTCAAAGTGAACTTCTTTCATGTCTTATTAGAAAAAAAATAGTTGTCGTGGAATGAAAGGCCGCATATCCGAAGAATAAATGTCTTGCGATAACTGCCGTAGCGTTTTGGGTTATTTCTTTTCCTTCCGTTTCTCCTCCCCCTACTTTAAGAATATGAACAGCCGATCCTCCCCTCCTCCTAAAAAAAAAAAAAAAAAAACTGGTAAATAAACATACACGAAGTTTGTTAAGATTCAAGTAATCGCTGGTAGAAATACAGTATCACATTGCATGTTCAAACTAAGTACTTCCGGAAATTGAATCATATGTTCTATTAACCCTCATAATCGCTTGACTGTAATTTTCAAAGCTTACGAGGTTTCCGGGATGATCCAAATTTAATATTTTGATGACAATGTGTGTAAGCATTCCAATATCTTGGTGATGATCCTTTAGAGAGATTTACGATACACCAAAAACCGAACTAATTCTAAAACCGACAAGCAAAACGAAACAGAACAGCGTAACCACAAACCGAATAAACTAAAGGAGCAACGAAACAAGGGAGCGTCAAAGACACCCTAATCCCTCTCAACTTCACCCCAACCAAACTCCCGATCCTCGGTTTGCTCCTTCTCGTCGAAACAATTTCCCCACCGTCATTCCTCCGTTTCCCTCATTTACTCCCTCTAGCATTCCAATACCTTCCTAATGATATTTCGGCATCGGGAAGATGCGCCGAAAAAAGGCAAGCGCAATAGAGGGATCCGGCAACTTTTCCTGCAGGCTATTTCCACAGCAACGAGCTGCCAAGTGGTGGGTCATTATTGTGGCTAGGTACGCTAAAAGTCTTGCCAGATACACGAAGCTACCGGATCAACTTTTTTTGAAAACTTTAAAAAGTCCTGTTACACCGGCAGCCACAGCGAGAGGACCCACTTTAACCTGCCGGAATTTGAGTTGCCGGATCCCTCTAATGATTTCCAAGCGAAAAATTCAAATATGTTGCAGGCGGGTTCAAAAACAGGTTATTTTAAATGATGCCGATTCCATAGATCGAGTGATAATCTATGATTCGGAATTGTCTCCGGCTTCCCATAACATTGACCGCAAAACAGCTATTAGAAGCAAATTTCATGACAAAATAAATATTCAATTTTAACTTTTCTTCCCTCTCACCATAACCCAGAGAACGTAAACGGTTCTCGTTGAAAGATTTACAACAGCCCGTGATAGTTCCATGCCGCGAATTTATACCTGCCAGGCCCCCTTCCCCACCCCTTTCCCCACCAAAAAAAAAAAACGCTCATCCTTCGCGTCCATTCCAAGTTCCAACCACCCCAATTCGATACATTGAGAAAATCATGATCCCCCAAGACTTACATACGTAAGAATACACCTGTATTTGCCTAATCAGCTGCTATTCAAATAAGCTAAAAACAACTTGCAATAGCTAATCAAGCGAATTATTTTTTAATCAAGGATGGAGCCTTTACCGGAAACCTTAGTTTATTTATATGCCATTAAATTATGTTGTGGTATGATGCATTTGCACCTTGACTATTTCGACCGGCAATTTCGGCTACAATTTTAAACGACCGTCTCTTGTTTCCCGAGACGGTAAGCTTTTCTTTTCTCTTTCCGCATCCGACCGTACCGACCGGTGTTATCATTGTACTAGTACAGGATTTTTTGTTTCCACACTCTACCAGCCGAGGTCACACTTTGTGGAATGTTGTGGAAATTCCCATTTGATTTTGCCATCGATAATTTCTGCTCCTTAGAAGGGCGAAGCGACAGTGGAACAACTTCAAAAGTGTTTTGCCGAAACGAAAATTTGGCGCGTTTTGGTGTTCTAAGAAAACCGTTTTCTGGTATGTGTAACTAACGTTTTTGACGCCGGCTATGGAAGAAAATTATTCCCTCCTCACCAACACTGACGCTGGGCGCAACAACGTAGAATTGCTGACGCATGGCTATCGCATAATCAAGTTTGCTTGAAATCCTATCACAAGTTTCCTTCCATTATATTGTCCCTTTTTTCTGTGGGTTATTACGTGACGTATCGCCAACGTTACTGGCAACTTGTATTGAGTCGCTTTTTTGCTACATGTACTTAAGTACTGGAATCCGGATGGTATTGTTAAAAAGCACAAACGTGATGCATTAGCGTTAACTGCCAGCAGTTCAATGAATCTCCTCACAAAATACCCTTATTTTTAACTCTGTCTCTCTGGTATACGTAGTAGGTGCCAACATTGGTTGTTTCCAATTTAGAAGCAAAAAAACATAACAAAGAGGAGGGTAACACACCGATCTGGAACATGCCCAATGCGTTCGTTTTTCACCTTTTTTTTAAACGTTACGACCGGTAAATATTTTTAAAAGTTAACTCTCGGTAAACGTAACAACGGGGCTGGGGTTTGTGAACTGGCGCAACCACACTTCGTTCTTCAAGGTAACATGGATGTGATTGGCACCGTATAACTGCTGAGCATTCAAGATTGGCGGGAACTTGTGTTCGTTAATGGGTGCTGTGCATCATTCGATAGCATTCGTGGCTATGGTTTCCACCCAACGTGAATTTCCTCGCGAGACGGAAAATTTTATTGCCAGCGTAAACGCCACTTCCTACGACGATTTTGGGACTACATAATAAGCAGAATTGATCATGACCAATCGCTCGGTTAATTTCTGACATGAAGATCTATTGGACATATGGACTCAAGTAGAAACTAGCCATACACTTGGAAAATAGGTCAATTAGAATGGTTGTGGTGGCCTGGAGGGATTTTAGTAACTGAAATCTGCAGAAAGGCTTAGCCAGGACAAATGACACCCACGAGTCTTTATTGTGGGCTGGTGGTGTGCGGTGTGTGATGTACGCAAATATTCACCTGCTCTAGAGCCAATACCGTTTCCCTTCACCAGTGCCACCCCACCTTCGCCGGGTCACGATTCTCTTTATCTGAATCGCCATAATAATAGTCTTCGCCATTACCATCGTCTTCCTGCCCTTTCCTCCTACCAAACCTCCTGCTCCATCTGCTTGTCTTCTTCCTCTTCGCCTTCCTCGCCTTCCTCGCCTTCGAGTTTGGACAAATGGATTCTAATAGAAACTAGCCATACAATTGGAAAATAGGTCAATTAGAATGTTTTTGGTGGCCTAAGGAGAATTTAGTAACTGAAGAATCTGCAGAGGAGATTAGTCAGGACAAATGGCACTCACGAGTCTTTATTGTGAGCTGGTTGGGTGCGGTGTACGACGTACGCAAACATTCACCTGCTCTAGAGCCAATACTACTTCCCCTCACTAGTGCCACCCCACTTCCGCCGGGTCACGATTCTCTTTATCTGACTTGTCATAATAATAGTCTTCGCCATCACCATCGTCTTCCTGCCCCTTCCTCCTACCAAACCTCCTGCTCCATCCGCTTGTCTTCTTCCTCTTCGCCTTCCTCGCCTTCGGTCACGAGTTCGGGTTCGGGTTCGGGTTCGATGTCGGCGTATCTCTCGGTGTCTCTGTCGGACGCCATCAACTCTATCGCTTCCAACATGCCGAAGCTAAGGCGCGTATTGCAATGTGCAGGTATGTATGTACGTGGGTTGTTTGGAGTCAATTGAAGGATATCGATCGAGAAGGTGGAGGGGTGGGCCAGAAGGCAGGTTACGTAAAGTTTCTGATACATGCATTGATTGTTATTTACGGGCTCAATGGCTGCTCTCTGCCTGCCTGCCAAGTGCCGGCCGCGTGCTCTCGCGCTTCGTGTGGGATGCGCGTCTGCTGCAGTCGCCTTCCACCACCACCAAACGCCCAGTCGCTATTTTATTTAATGGTGCCGGACACCTGTAACCGTCCCTTGAGACACGACAAAAATGTCCCCTCTTCAAAAGAATGCCAACCACCAACAATACCTCGAATTAAGAAAATGCTTCTGTGTAAAGTTATTCTTTAGCTCATGGAGAACATATTTACAGAAGCGATTTAAAAAATATTAACTTCTGCAGGCTGGGTATCCCTTAGAAAAAGTTCACTCTTTGTATTGGAGCGGGACAAATGAACAACTTCCAAAATAGGCCTTAGCATGCATTAATTAGGTATAGCGTTTTTAATTTGGCTTAGTAAGTGAGCCAAGAATTGCAAAAAGTAGTATTTATGCTGCTTAGTAATCAAAATGAACATATGTGAGAGTCGGTTACAGGTGTACGATCATAAAACGGGAGATAAAAAAAAAAGTTACCGGTATCCGGTACATTACAAAGGAGTTGAATTAAAAAAAAAAAAAAAAAATTACAGGTGTCCGCACTTATACATTCGAGGTAAAGAAGGTGGAAGAAATGCAAGCAGTCACGCAGTTGACAAAGGCGTCAGTTTGGGCTACAGATCCGTCCTATGTTTAGAAACACATTAGCATGTGGGTTGCTAAAAGGGTAATCAATTTCAAGGGACAACATACACCCTGTGCGTAGTTTTTAGTGCACTGAGTGATCACAATGGGTTGTCCAGGCCGTCAT
>JABYPW010001655.1:0-14324 GCA_016880775.1 Phymatotrichopsis omnivora
TCCGAAAGCCTAACGATGTTGAACGATAAGGAGAGCGACAAACCTCACAAACGTATATTTTTTTCAATTTCTAGTACTTGCACTGAAAGAACAGGCAATTTTTGGGCCGTAAGCTATTCTAGCAGACCCTGGGTGTTATTTGCGGGCGGGTTTGTGTTGTTGCCTCTTTTCAGGGAGGTCGTGTAAGAACCCCGTCCGAAAATTTTTTGGGGTAAGTTATCTCGAGTGCGTCGCCACAAGAATATTCCGAACGAAGGGGAGATTTCGTTCGAGACGACAGATCCAAGGAATTGAAAGTCGAGCGATATTCGCAGGCGATGATGCGAGGGTGGGGACGGGCAGAAAGGCGTTTGACGTCTGAGGAGTCCATCCTTCCCTAAGCCGTCGAGGGAGATGCGGCGGTCAGAAAAATTTATCCTCACAACCCGACTGCCAAGCATCGACGCGAAAACCCTTATCAAAGGCAGCACACGTTGATTGGTAGGATAATTATTAGCTCCATCCCGAAAGTGGGGTTTGATGACTGAGCTGTAGAGCCGCATCCAGGGATGGGGATTAGTGCTTCAGGCCCGCACTGTGATCCTAATCACTTAGTACGTGCTTCCGATTATAAATTCCATCACGTGACTAACAGCCAATAAGAAAAAAAAGGTAGCCCACCACGGCAAAAAAGAAATATGTACGGAAATAATCAATACTAATTCCCTTGTAATTGCAGGCTTCTGGTGAGGAGTGCAATGATGTCGCTATTCGGTCACAGCCACATGATAGAATTTATAATCGGAAGCACGAGTACGTACTGTAGCAACATGCGAATGCAGATCCTTAACTATATTGAAAATTATAAGCTGCATTGAACTTCCCATTTCGATCACTTGCAATGTGGACGGGGTGTTTATACTCGATGAGGAGCAAGGACATAGTCACACATTGTAGGTGTGTACCTTCATTTGCTAAGCGCTATCAGGGTAACCTTGATACAGTTATGAAAATTATAAGCTGTATTGAACTTCCCATTTCGAGCACCTGCAATGTAGATAGGGTATTTATACTCGATTAGGAGCAAGGATATAGTCACACATTGTAGGAGCGTTAGGTGTGTACCTTTATTCGCTAATGAAAATTATAAGCATACATTATCCCTTTTTATATCGATGCAGGTCTCATTCACTAAATTCACACAAATGTGGTGCTAACCCTCTGAAATCAACCCCTCTTCATACCATTGCAATCCTATTAGCCACTACAACATAATCAGTTGGTAAAATAGATCAATAAACTAAAAGGTAAACTGATAGATATTTGATTTATAAAGTAATCTCTTAACAATTTTATGTCAATAAGGCAGACTATCTATTTAAAGTAAGTGAGTTTTGTATAAATCTTAGACATTGACTCTCTTAAAAATAGTGCTATTAATCTATTTTTATAGTACACTATACCTATTTTAGATAATTACTAAGACTTTAAGAAATAGAATGAAGTTGAGATCTACTGTACTAGTATTATTTTGGTTATACAGGAATTTATATTCCTTCGGTCACTATTATATAGACAGGGTATGTACACTCAATTAAGAGCAAAGATATAGTTATAAAAATATGAGTATTAGGACATACCTTCATCTGCTAAGCACTGTCAGGGTAACCTTTATATAGCTATTTTAGTTATATAGGAATTTGGATTCCTTCAGTCACTATTGTATAGATAGGGTAGGTATACTCAATTAAGAGCAAAGACATAGTTGTATGCATAGGAGTAGTAGGATATACATTTATCTATTAAGCGCTGTCAGGGTAACCTTTATAGGAATTTAGATTCCTTTAGTTACTATTATATAGACAGGGTATATATACTTAATTAAGAGTAAAGACTTGAAGACAAGGTTGACTAACTCATTAACACTATTGAGTGGTAGGTATAAGCACTTGACTAAGCAAATTAAACCATAAAAAAACTCTACTAGGATATTAACAGTGCTTATCTCTTTAGGTAGAAAGGCTTAGTAAAGATCCTATAGGTATAAAGCTATAAGTATTACTAAGTAAACTCAGATATCTCAACTTATTCTTCTCAACTGAACAAGATCTTTCCTACATATAAATAGAGATAGAATTAGAAAAGATAAAGTCACAAGGTAATAGCAAAATATATTCTTAAGACTTGTTGCTAGTCTTGATGCTAAAGAAGGAAGAAGGAAAAGGCAAAGGAATATCTAACATGCCTGATATAAATACTTTTCTATTATAAGAAAATGACTTATAGATGACTAAGGAAATAAAAGGAAATAGATCGCTGTAGATTATCTATGACTAATACATCTATTCACTAATTATCATTCTTATATACCCTAGAAGAGTCTAAATCTTGGACAGGTAATGATTAGCATTATATGAGCAATGGATCACTATGACCTCTGATGTATCATGTCCTCTTATGATAACTTGCTCGATCAGTCAGGCCACCTATTCTACAAGGGTGACTAAGTCCTTCTATCACATGCTGATGTTCTAATCATGTGCAGTCACATGGATATAGCTCAGCCGCAGATTATTACTCTGTAGTGGTACACTAGAGGTATCACATATAAGTCCAATAAGCCAGAGCCATACTTGTCAGGCATAGCCTAGTAGCGGTTATAGTTGTAATACTTACTGGTTGTATTCTAGTTACTTGTCTATCATCATATAAATCGGTAGTACCTTAGAACTATAATATAGGAACTTAAATGAGATATTAGTACTATCTACAATAATGATGATTGTGACTAGCAAAAATAAAAGTACTCTAGGACCAGACTCCATCCCCTACAGAGTTTGAAAATAAGTCAATAACTAGTGTCTATTTATCCTTTCAATCCTACTTATAGTCATGCTATAGTTTAGAGTTCTTCTAGATAATCTGAAGGAATGCTTAGGAGTGATCCTGCTAAAACTAAATAAAGATAACTATGATGTAATAAAAGTTTACTAAATCATCATACTAGCTAATACCCTATCTAAAATCCTAGAAAAAATAGTCAATAAAAGGCTAATTGATTATATACTTCAACATAATATGATCTCCAAGTTCTAGTATAGAATGGTAAGAAACTGAGGAACAGATGATGCTCTTACTACACTATTCTATGAAATCAATATTATTGTGTTTACCAGTAGTAGTCATATCAGTGGTACCTTAGTCCTACACTATGATAGAGGTTCACCTTAGAATGCGAACATATAAGTATTACCATCTCTACCCTTCACCATTGTATTAAGCACTTTAGAGTATAATCCTCTATCACATGACCTCATAGCATAGTATAGCATAGTGTAGCTTTACCGTTAGCTCTAACTAAGTAAAGGAAGTCAGCCCTATAATTAGCATATAATGAGCTATTAGCATGACACAATATTAGCCTAGTTAGCTATGAGGCCATAATTAGGCGATTGGATTCATATTGTAAGAGACTAGTAATAAATAGGAGTGAGACCTATAAGAGTATTAGGCGATTATAGTTAAATCAAGTACTAATCCTACCCTATCTATTCTGGACTCTTCTACATGGTATAGTGATTAGGAATCAAAGGATAGTCTACATATGAAATAGTTCTTGGTGTTTCTATTTTATTTATCATTTCTTTATCAGCTCATATAGGAAGGATTCTATTTAAGTATATAGTTATCTTATCTTCTATTCATTGTACTACTTTTCTATTTATTTAGAGTAGATATTTTCTTTATACTCTATAGCTTAGAAAAGCTATAAGAGGATGTTCTTTTAGATGACCCCAAGAGGTTGTAAGAATAAAAATGAATTACCCCCTCTGTGATAGGAGACTTGTGAAGGATATAGATGCAAGTATAGATACAAGAAGCTTTGCAAGAGGGTATTACTGAGTAAACTTAGATATCTTAACTGGCAAGTTAGAACTATTTATGTTTATACCTTTATCAAGGAGTCAAGAGAAGGTAGAGAATTTATTGTAGAGAAGCAAAATATATTCTTAAGGCTTAAAGATGGTACAAGACTTAAGATGATGGCTAGAGAGAGAAGAAGAAGAAATAAAACACATTGCTCATCCGCTGCCTATTAAATACCCATTTCCGACCAAGTAACTATAGAGAAACTTTTACAAAGGAAATGAACCCTATCGAAACATTCCATTAAGATTTATATGTTCTTTTATGATTCCCTAGAAGGAGATCAGTTTTATAATTAAAGAATTAAAGAAAGTTTTAGCATGATTATTCAGGACATTCAGAGAGGAAACTCTTTAATTCCTGTCATCTAATGATGTAACCGATTGGCATATCACAATGAGATCAAGGTGATAAGCCTCATTATCAATCATGCCCATATTATTATATTCATGTCGTATTGTCAATGCCTCACCTTGCTTAGTCAGGGCTTAGTGATGACAACACTTATCATGTGGTTCTGTAGGTCATAAGATGATCATGGGTTCTGACATACCTTCTAGTTAACCTAGAACAAGTTCTATACATGTCATAGTACCTAGTTATACCCCTTAGTACAGCCATCTGTAACACACTCCCTCTTAACACCCAATTCTAACTAAGACATTAACTAAGGAATTACAAAGGATAAGAACCTTATAGAAATATTCTCTTACAAATTCCCACATGCTATTTCAAATTCCCTAGAAGATAATTGAATATATTGATCAGGAATTAGCTCATATTGTACCAAGATCATCTATACCTTTTTAGAGGGGATACCTCCTATAGTTATATCCTCTAACAATATGGCTCATTAGTATATCATAATGAGATCAAGGTGACAAGTCTCCTTATCAATCATGTATTGCCAATCCTATGTATATTGTATTGTCAAATCCTTACTTAGCTTAGTCAGAGCCAAGTAGCAATAATACTCATTACATGGTCCTGTGGCTTAACTCAATAGAAGAGGTACTCACAGATTCTGATATAACCTTTTCATTAATCTGGAACTAGGATCTACACATGACCTGGTACCTAGGAATACTATAGATGTAGTATTCCATAACACTATACCCCTCCTAAATGTGCATGGTCCCTATATGCATAATCAATAGGTAAGCAGAGATTCATCACTAGTGATAGGTAGGATTATTCCTAGGATTAGGTGAGAGGAACAAAGGTTCTAGGTTGTAAGAAGGTGACCTATTATAGGAGGTGAGAGTCTTTATACTATGATATATCTAACTCATAGTACTATTATCATCAACCATCATAGAAGGAAGGTTTACTTACTCGGTTCCTTCTCCTTCACTTACATAGTGAAGCATCCTCTCCTTTAGTAGCCTTAGTTTCAGCATTGGGATGGCATAGGTAATAGTTGACCAATTCTTCAATGGGTTCCCTATTTATTAATAGGTTTCCCTCAGGTTCCCATAATCCTTTATCATTCGAGTATCCTCCTGACAGGACAAAGTACTAGAGCTTCTTGAAACTTTAGTCAAATTTAACCTTAGAGATTTCCTGAATAAAGTAGTAAGTCTCCCTATCCTCTATCTTAGGCTAAGGAGCTACTTGTTATAGAAAGGTAGTCGACCCACAGTAAGGTTCAATTCGAGATAGGTGGAAGACAGGATGCACTTTCCAAAGGAAGGGAAGCTTGAGCTTGTAAGCCTATTTTCCTACCTTCCTAAGTACTTGGAAGGGACTACGAACTTCGAATCTAGTTTGTGTGAGGGTTATAGGGAAAGAAAGGTTTCCTCATTTTAGGAGTACCAGTTTACTAGGGGTTACTGAAGGGAACTCCTAATAGTGTTTGTCATACTAGGCTGCTGACTTACCTGAGCATTGAAGAGCCTTTAGCAGATGACAGACTATGAGTGTTGAAGTTCTTTAGCACCTTTTAAAAATATGACCTGCTGAGTGGTATCTATGGAGAGGTAGTACCTAAAATTAGTAATAAAGGGGGATAAACCTATGGAGGAAGACTGAGCATTGTTGTAGGTAAACGTAGCTAGGAGAAGGAAGAAAGCCTAATTCAATTGGTTAAGGTTATCTTATACCCTAAGGTATACAACTAGGACTTGGTTAAGCTATTCTATCTAGCTGATAGTCTTAGGATAGGCAGTGGTCAGTTTCAAAAGTTTCATACCAAGTTTATTCATCACTTCCTTCTAGAAGGAGTCAAATATGGGATCTCTATCTAAAACAATGTTTACCAGTAGCCTATGATATATCCAGATCTTGTAGACAAAGGTATTAGTGAGAACTTAAGAAGTTACATTAGTTCCTAGCTGTAGAAAGTATGCCATTTTGCTGAACTAACCTACAATCACATAAATTTGGGTAAAGCTATCTGAGGAGGGGAGGTTGGTAATGAAATCCATAGATATTAATCCTTATAGGGAGTAAGCAACTTCAAGAGGAAGGACCTTACTATATGTTTAGTGTCTCCTCACCTTATTCCTCTAGTACTAGTCACATGAGGCTACATATTTGGTTAAATCTTAAATCCTTCCTGATAGTCAGCTAGTAGAAGTCCCTATCGATAAGTTTATAAGTCTTATCCTAGTTAAGGTAGCCAGCTATAGGGTGATTATACCTGGAGTCAAGGACCTATGTACAAAGGGAGAAGGGAACATACCATAAACCATTGAACTTTATGACTAATTCATACGCTGCATAGTGTCCAGTACAATTCTGAAAACAGGATTGATACTCTAGGTCTTTGAGCAGATACTATTCTCAAATCCTCAATGAAGGTAAGATACAGAGCATTCAGTGATCCTTCAATATTAGAGATGTACTAACCCTTTTTGAGGAAGAGAAGCCCTTGCTCAGGTACCCCCTCTCTAGGGGTATAGTCCCTATTGCATAAAAAAATGTCAGCCTTGGTGTTGTGAGTACCCAGTTGGTAATAATATGAGAGTCAAAGTTACATGTTTTCTCTATTCACCTTGTCTGCCTTTAGGAAAGAATCTTTGTTACAGAGAAATTTTCAAGATTCTTGTAGTCTATGATGACCATTACTATTTGAGCTAATCCTAAGCATCAGTGTCTCCAATAATCATAGAGGTAATCAAATATTGCTAGCATCTTCTAATTGTATATCTTGTAGTTACTTTTAGAGGGTGTATCCCCTAGGTATAAATGTAATAGGCTAGAGGGAACTGTCTATGAATTAGTGTAAGAGAATACCACTAATGGCAAAGTCACTAGCATCAGTTTCTATAACAATAGGGAGAGCATGGTCATAGTTAACCAAGATAGGGCACTAGTAAATAGGTGTTTAAGGGTATTAAAGGCTAGCTATTCCTTGATTCCACAAACCTACAGTTGGTCATTCTTGGTAAGGTTCATTTATAGGTGTTGCTAATTTTGAAAAGCCTTTAATGAAGATTTGATAAAAGTTGGCAACCATAGAAATAAATAGATATCTTGGACTATAGAAGGCATAGGCTAGTCTTGAACTATTTTGACCTTATCTTCTACTATTAAGACTCCTTTGTCTAAAATTATAAAGCCTAAGAATTTGACTTCATGAACTGCCTAAATGTATTTAGACAGTTTTAGGGCTAGCTTTTTCTTAGCAAGATGTCTGAGAACTTCATAGACTAGGCAATTATGCTCTTCTTTAGTTTTAGTATAGATAAGTATGTTATCCTAGTATATGATGATACTAGGATCTAAGATATTATGAAAAATAGTGCTCATCATTTCCTGAAAGATAGAGGGAGCATTGAAGAGGCTAAAGGGCATCACCAGATACTTAAATTAATTATACATAGTTCTGAAGGTGGTCTTCCATGCATTACCTTTAGCTATGTGAATAAGGTTATAGCTGTTCTTCAGGTATAACTTTGAACTAGTAGAAGGCTCTAATATAGTAGTGGAGGTCTATCATAAGGGGTAGAGGATAGGTTCTATATAGTCTACACTGAGGGGAAAAGATCTATCAGCTTTCTTAATAAAGAGGATATAAGTACCTGTGGGGAATTTGGATGGGTAGATTTTCCCTTCTTCTATTATTTTTATAATGTATTTCTGTAGGGCCTAGAGCTCTATCTCTAATAACTTGTATAGAGGACCCTAGGGAGGAGAAGCTCCTTCCTTTAGATCAATATTGAAGTCCTATACTCTTTATAGAGTAGTACTAAGGTGAGTTATTCAGAGAATATAGTGGGTAATCTAAGTTCCTACTTGGATCCTTTAGAGGAAGAAGAGGAGGAGGTAAAGAAGGCTTATAAGAATACATTAGAGAAGTCTTAAATAGGTGCTCTTGTCATATCTAGGTACTGAGGATATACAACAGCTTCATTGATAGGGGTGTCAACCTACCAAACCTATCCAATACTAACTGCTTAGTTGTTAGTGTAGAAGTCATCATCTCTAAGGAGGGAGAATGCTGAAACTATTTCTACCTCAGGTATAACCAGGTACTTCCAGCATTTCTCTTGAGGGGAAAGGAACTAATTCTATATTATCATAGTTTACAAAGGGCTCATAGTCACAGAACTACTTAACTAGCAGATTGATGTTAATTTCCAGTAGTATAGGACCTATATCAAAGTCTATGAGTTCCTAATAGTTAAGGATCTATATCTGAAGCCTAGGAGTGTAGTGCTACTCCTATTTACAGGAGCTATTATAGGTAATAATATTTCATAGGCACAATATACTTGGTCTTCAATACTAGCAAGTAGTCACTAATCATAGCTCCTATATAACTATATCAATTTTAGTAGTCATAGTTGTTGCATGTATTTTAGTTCCTGTGATCCTGTGAATTTTCCAGCAAAGAGTCACTACCACCTTAACACATTTACCCTGAATTGGGCCTTCCTTGGTAGAAGAAATCATATACATAATAGATACATTCCCTGATCTCTCTCAGGAAGCTCATAGCTGGAGCCCACTATATGAAAAACTAAAATAGGTAATGGGGTATTTGTAGGGTATAGAAAGGTAAATAGGTTGATGCAGTGAGTAGTAGTACAACCTACATGTTTTGGCCTTAAGGCTATTCTCAAACAAATAAAGAGATCTATTAAGAAATTCTAAAAACCTCAAGAAGGAGAGTTAAGAATATCATAGAAGCATGAGTGATCATCAAAGGTGAGTTCATAGTATTATCAGTTGTCACAACCCTTATAGGGGTATAAGGATAGAAACCTTAATACTGGTGGCCCACCTACTAAGAACTATGGCTAGAAATTCTATAGAATACCAGCTCCTAAAAAAAAAGGGTGAAAACTTAAGATAATAAATACTAATAATCCTTTTTAAAGTAGAAGGTTCTAAAACTTGAGAAAGCAATATAAGCAGTTCTTTTGGAAAGCTACAATTCAAGAAGATAGACTTAATAACTTTTGTAGCAGAGGAAAGAATAAAAGCCACCATAAGATAGTGGTTAGAAATTCCAAAACTTGAGAACATAATGCAAACAATTCTTTTAGAAAGCTACAATTCAAGAAGACAAAATTAACTTTTGCGGCAGAGGAAAAAAAATGAAAGCTACTATGCAATAATGGTTGGACTATGGGTATGTTATCCTTTTTCTTACACTAATACAGGAGGTTAATAGTCCTACTGGAAACTTTCTTACCCTTCTGCTTCATTGAGGAGTGTGAGCTCTTATCATCTTTAGCATCAGGGGAGGCCTTTCACTTAACAGCTCATTTTAATTGAGGTTGCAGGATATTGCTCTTGCCCTTCACAAAGCATTAGCCTATCTTATGTGAGGTGCAAATGTACTTCATATAAGTAGAGTTTTTCTTAGCCTAGTCAAGTTCCTTCCCAGTTACATATAGGAGTTCAGACTTCTAGAGGTGACCTGAGGTCTAAGTTCTCTACTTCTATAGCTAGGACTGAGAAGTTATCCATTTTAGCTTAGGCAGCTTAGCATAGCCTTTCTCAGACTTATTGATGCTAGCTTCGATATCCTCCATAGTTAATCCTACTTAGATAATCTTATAGATCTATTCTTATAGGGTGAGGTCTTGAACCTAGAGAGCTATTTCCTTATGGAAATAAGATAGTTATAGAGGTACAGCTAGGAGCACTACTAGCCTATAAGGTATAATAGGAGGAGGAAGAGGAGCAGGCATTTACCTAGCAAGGAGCCAGTTTACTATAGCCCTAACATCTCTAGCTATGAGCCCTATATACTAGGTTAAAGGCTCTAGGGCAGGAGTATGAACAGGAGTAGGCAAGGTCTAGGTGAGGATCTTCTCAGCTTAAAGCTTTTAAAGTCCTGAACCTCAGGTAGCTTATCCTATCTTGAAGGGCAAACTTCACCAAATGCTATAACTAGATTTTAGTAAATCCTTAGTTATAGGTGTAGAGTAGGTTCAAGAAGGGTAATACTAGAGAGGTAGAAACTTCCATTGTTAGCTGAAGCTTGAGGAGCTCCTCTCTTTTCTTCAACAATTCTATCTGAATATATATTTCCCAATGCTATTATCTTTTCCCAACTCTGTCTGGAGGGTTCCAACTAGCTAATGTTAGTGCAATAGATCTGCCTCTAGCTTATTGTAGTAGGAGGACTCTACTGTAGTATTGAATATCTATTAGTTGGCATTGGTTCAAAGTTACTTTGGGAAGCTTATGGAAGTAGTTAGCATTAGTTAACCTCTCTTTTTAGGTTAAGTATTTCCCTCTTCAACTGCTCAAAGCTGTTCACAGGATTTGCTTTTTGCTTCATGAATAGCATTGTCCTTCCTGTCCTTCTGAATCTGTTTTATAGCTTGGAGCAGATAGTTTATAATAGTAGGGGGGAAGATTACTATGATGAATAGTAGGTCTTGGTTAGTTTCCTGATGTAACTTGATTGTAGATTAGAGGACAGTTCTATCATTATTTTTCATAGCTTGGAAGACTATTTCTTCCAAGAATTCCTAACCATTAATAATATCCTTAAGGGTGGGATTATATTCCCCCAAAGATTTCTATTTGATGGTGGTTTAGGTAATCCAGTTCCTTAATATTCAGGGTGATCTCATAGGTCACTGCAAAGGAAAACAGAACAGTATGTAGCTTGCATAGACCTTGAGGGTCTAGCAAGATTGTTTCTGGTGACTAATACAAGAGTAATGGCTACATCAGTCATCATAGTATCTTAATTATCTATCTAAAAAGATATAGTGTGATAGAAGTCTTGTAAAGGATATAGATGCAAGTATCAGCACAAGAAGCTTTGTAAGAGGGTATTACTAATTAGACTTAGATATCTCAACTGGCAAGTTATAACTGCTTGTGATTTCACTTTTATTCTAGAGATAAGAAAGATAAAGATCTTAGGCGTAGAATAGCAAGGTATATTTTTAAGGCTTATAGATAGTACAAGACCTAAGATGAAGGCTAGAGAGAAAATCATAACACATTGCTCATCCACTTACTCTTAAATATCCAAATATAACTAAAAGATTACCTAAGGAATTACAAAGGAAAAGAAACTTATAGAAATATTCTGTTACAAATTCCTACATGCTATTTCAAATTCCATAGAAGATAATCAAATATATTAATCAGGAATCATCTTGTATTCTGGCATAATCATCTATGCCTTTTCAGAGAGGATACCTCCTATGGTCATATCCTCTGACAATATGGCTAATTAGTATATCATAATGAGATCAAGGTGACAAGTCTCATCATCGATCATATGTAACCAATCCCATATATGTTGTATTGTCAAAGCCTCACTTAGCTTAGTCAGAGCCAAGTGGTGACAATACTCATCACATACTCCTATGGCTTAACTTAAGTGAAGAGGTACTCACAGATTCCAACATAACTTCTTCATCAATCTAGAAATAGGTTCTACATATAACCTAGTACCTGGGAAGACCATGGATGCAGTGCTCTATAACAAGAAGGCTTATTACACATAATACTAGAAAACTCATAATATTTATCATGATACTAAAAGTTATATTTAGAGCTATAGTAATCCCCCTACATAGTTATACCATTAGAATGTTATATATAGCTTTCAACTAATATACCAGATAGACCACTAGATATTTTAGTGCTACTCTAATCAGCCCACTATAAAGCCTGGCTAGAATACCCCTACTAGACCTATTATACCAGTTTATCTGAACAAGATACTCTCTAAGAATTGTGTACCTATAGTCTCTTTACCCTATCATAGTAGCACTATCTAAAATGTTCCACACATAGGATAAAAAATAAGACCCTAATACACACAGAGTAAATGTTACAGATAACTGTACCAAGTGGTCTACCCAGGTACTAGGACATGCATAGAACTTGTTTCAGGTCAACTAGAAGGTATGTCAGAACCCATGATCATCCTATGAGCAATAGAGCCATATGATAAGTGTTATTAGCACTGGGATATGACTAAGTAAGGTAAGGCATTGACAATATAACATGCACAAGATTGGACATATACAATTGATAATAAGGGTTATCACCTTGATCTCATCGTAATATACTGATACATCATATCATTAGAGGATAGGACTTGAAGAGTTTCCTCTCTGAAGGTCATAAGTGATTATACCAAACATATCTCTGATTCTCTAATCATAAAACTGATCTTCTAGGGAATTGTGAAAGAATATAGGAATCTTGATGGAATGTTTCAATGGGATTCATTTCCTTTCTAAAGGTTTCTCTATAACTACTCAGTCAGAAATGGGTATTCAAGAGGGAGCAGAGGAGCGATGTGTTTTGTTTCTTCTTCTTCTCTCTCTATCCATCATCTCAAGTCTTATACCATCTTTAAGCCTAAAGAATATATTTTGCTTCTCTTTAATAAACTCTCTATCTTCTCTTGACTCCTCGATAAAGATAGAAAATATAAGCAGTTATAACTTACCAGTTAAGATATCTAAGTTTACTCAGTAAGACCCTCTTATAAAGATTCTTATGCCTATACTTGTGTCTATATCCTAAATGAGTCTCCCAGCACAGTAAAAATAGGTCTAAAAACTGTTAATAGGTAAATTACTACAAGAGTAGGAGTAAACCGGAACTCAAAATCTATCAAATCCTCTAAGTTAGTGCCACTGTATGTCAATAAGCTAGCCTGAGACCTATGTACCTACATGATAAGGGATATAACCTTCAACTATTTCAACATATAACTATAAGAGAGTTCTCTATCTCTGTACTCAACAAAAAAGGCCCTATTACAAGCTAAACAATATATGCTAGAGGTATAGAAAAGCAAGCCATAGATACCAAAGGATACATATACTACCTATCCTTATACAAAGACTCCATTTTCAATAACCTATAATAGCCACTACTAAACATTTCCAAATATAGTCCAGAAGCTATCATCTATTGGCCTATATACCTTAGAAAGAATTATAGTCAAACTGCCCCCAGCATAACTATAAACCTAAAACACTAAAACATACTATACAGAGATATCCAGAATAGATACTAGAATGAGAGAAGTTCTTGCTAAATAACCCCCTACTCATGCTAATCTTCAATACCCTATCACTGCTCAAAAACTTACTGGACTATCTGGAAGCTATGAAGATAGGATTCAAATGTAGACATGACTAATACAAACTCAAAGTATAAGTAAGTACCCCTACCTATAGAGCCTAGTCTTGTATATCTTCCCTCTTTATCCTAAGTTGCTACAGTTCCTGTAGACCTTGGGTGCATACTGTTTTATGGCTTAATAAAACTTTTATAGGTGAGCATCCTATTAAGGGATTATACCTACCTTCTCCTATGTACTTTTCTAATTGCTCCATTTCTACTTTATCTAGTGATGATAGATATATCATAGAGGAGATACCTTTTTATACTTCTTCTGATCTTTTAGCTTTACCTTCTATTTTTCCTGATATTATTTTGAATAGATAGTTTTTATAGGGTAAGAGGAAGACTAGTTTTGGGTATGCTATCTGGGCTTCCCTAGCTATTTTGATGCTAAGAACCGGGACTAGTTTTGGGTATGCCATAGTCTTGAACTATATGTAGATTCTTTTATAAGCTGCAAGAAATAGTTTAGAAAATGAAGAATGAATAATTATCATCATGATCATGTAGGGGTTATTCCTCTAAGCATCATCTTCTACTAGTATAGTTTGTGTACTATATACTAACCTCTATCTGAGGGCTAAACTGTGGTTCACTAGACTAGCTTATATTAGAGAGATTTTGTAGAGAAAAGAGTGTAGAGGTAGCTTCTAGCTATGAGGTTTTGAGGAAATAGAGTGTAGAAAAATGGTATCATAATAGGAGGTCCTTAAACTATCATGAAAAGGAGGTGTTGAGGTATAACCCTAATATGGGAGGTAGAATAAAGAAGTAAAGGAGCCTTATAATAGCTATAATACTAGCACCCTGCCTAAAAAAAAAAAAAAAAAAAAAAAAAAAAAAAT
>JABYPW010001656.1:0-14323 GCA_016880775.1 Phymatotrichopsis omnivora
GAATAAGATAGAAGCGTTACGGAAACCCGGTACTTACGACCCAATGAATATATATCTGCTTTCATAGTCCAGTTGGCAGCTTCTCTTGTGATTTCCTACAACATCGGTCAGAATACCTAAGTTCTATGGGAGCCAAAGTCGACACGTAATACCGACCGGAGCATTGTATTCGCGAGTGCCGACATAAGTGCCGCTCATGTTAGACTCGTGTAATTTTCCGATACCAAAATCGCACAATTTCACACATACTGCACCTCCAGCTGTAGCCGAAAGTAGAACTGCAGTGTAATGAGATGAATGTCAAAATGTGCCGGCCCGAGAATGTTGAAGCGGCATAAAACTTACCATTTGCAGGTTTTATGTCCCTGTGGAGGATAGCTTCCCATCCATCCTTCTTTACCACGAATCGGCCATCGGAAATGTCTAGTCCATGGTGGCAATAGGCAATTGCTGCAGACAATTGGAAGATGAATTCCCACGCGCTTTGCTCGGTTAACTGCTCGTCCCCGCTTCGCCAGCCTCTTGTCAGCGTCGAGGAATCGGCCCAAATTTGGTTACTCTAATGAAAGACATACCTGCCGACTTTCCCAATAAAGCAAGATAAATCTCCTTCAGCGCAATACTCCATAAAGAGATGCGCCGTTTGCATCGGCTCGTCTCGCTCGAAGTGAAAGAGCTTAACTATATTTGGGTGATCTGAAATCCGTAGCAGTTTCAACTCTTGCTCGATAGATTTCAGTAGATGTTTCTGGCCGTGGTAGGAGTTCCCATAGAAGATCTCTTTGCAAACTAGTCGTTCGGTCTTGCAGGGGCTTTCTATCAAGATGGCGTCGCCAAACGATCCCCGACCGAGGCGCCGCACTTTCTTGAAAACTTTCTCCGCATAATTAACCGACCCAAGGTCCGAGTTCTGCCGCGAATGGTGAAAGTTAGATGTGTTTGTTCAAAGCCGACCGCAGGATACCACTATTGAAGGCCAGGAAGGGCAAGCAGTGTGAAACTTTGACTTACCATTTCGCGGAAGCTCCTTCTCAAATGATGGTGAGTCGAGGTTTTGCGACCGACTGGGCTGAGCGGCCGTTTATATTTCCACCTGCGCGGCAAATCGAGCAGCCGCCAACGAATTAGAGCACTACACGGAGCGGGGATGTCTGCATTTTCATTTTCATTTTCATTTTTTGTTTTGGTACGTATGGCAATTTTGGCAACAATCCAAACAAGCCGGAAACGGTGTGATTTGTTTAGACATCGGTCTTCTGTGGGTATATATTTCTCGATCGCTTAGAGAAATTCTCACTCCGAATCACCAAGTGCCCTTTGTAGTCACCAAAAAGAATTTTGCGGCTTGCTCAGACTGACCCCCAAAGCTGCCAAAAACGTGTACATGTACAGTAGTAGCAAATTATTATTCGGACACTTACATAAGCGAGTTTTGGCACCCCCTGCATATTCTCCCGACCCACCATGTATAAAAACTCATGTGCAGGTTCAAGTAAATGCGTAAAACACTACACCACGATCAAAATGCCTCAAAAAAAAAAAAAAAAAAGGAAATGAAACTTCCATGGCATAGAGAACACAAGTAGTAACCCTGCATGAAGAGGGTTATTCTTACTGCGCAATGGCAGAAAAGACAGGGATACATAAATCCACTATTGCGTATATAGTATGGGGAGACCACGAGTGCTGAGACCTGAAAAGCCTGGTTCCGCATATTGAGAATGCACCTTGACTAGATAGACCCTCAAAACTATCCAGCCAAAAGTGCCATTACCTAGCCTACCTAGCCAAAAACATACATAGATAGGACTAGGCCTCCTGAGCAAAAGGTAGGTGAAGGCAGAAAAATACATTAGGTTGGTTCTAAAACTACACCAAATAGCTTTTTACAAAAAGGACAAGAGGGAAATGAAGGATATTAAGATTATGGAAGATAATGCAAGTTGTCATACGGCATTTGTATGTATGGCAGTGGGGGAGAAGTATAAGGTGAGAAAGACACCCCAGCTCACGCAACCACCAGACCTCAATCCTATTGAGAATCTCCGGCGTTTACTTAAGAGGAGGATAAAGAAGATGGGGCTTCCTATTCAGAACAAGGAGGGGTTAAAAAAAAGTGATTTTGGAGGAGTGGGAACGTATTGCCTCTAAAGACTTTGTAAAGATGTGTAAATCTATGCCCAATAGAGTAAGCATGTGTCCGGGGGCATTAGGGGGATCTATAAAGTATTAATGTATTTTAAAATGAATTTATTCCATCTAAACTTTCAATTGAGCATAAATTTTTACGGTCGCTTGCATAGTTGCGGGTATGTCGCTGTAAAATAATGGAGTCATCGGTGTATCGCTGGCTTACATAATCAAAAAAATGTCCGAATAATTATTTACTACTACTGTACATACCTCCTTAGCAGACGGCTCCGCAACAGCTCGTGTGCGCAGCCATGCCGGGACATACTTTCACATACCTTACGGTATCGTTACCCGAACTTCAGTGCTGCGCACAAGGCTCAGTCGCCAAGGCTTTCCCGCGCCATGCTTCAGGTCCCTAACGGTGCCTTTTTTTTTTTTTTTTTTTTTTTTTTGAAATTGTACTCCAGGTATGATCAGTCGTATACTTTGGAGAAAAATCCATGTTTAGTTTAACCATATGTCGCAGCTTACCCTGCCATTTATGGCGAACCGTTGATCGCCAAAGACAATTTAACGTGACTCTCTATATATATTTAACGAAGACCGTTCGGATTTTAATGGTCATCGAAAAGTTAACAGGTTGGTTCCAACTTACGCGCGTACTACTCAATTTTGCTACCTGGTTTGCCGTTTCCCCATGTTGTGAAGAATAATTAATATGTTCGTCCAATAATTTCATAGCGTCGTACAATTTTAACGATTTCCCGACAGACCTTAATTTTAGTGCCGTTGTACCCAATTATAGATAAAACTCGGAACTCGGGGGCCTTTTTTTTTTCGGAGATCGATACCTTGAGATTGATTTCTTTCCAACGTACAATCCACTCATTGATACACGGGAGTTTACGTTTCAATTCTGTCTCCCTTAAGGTATATGGCAGTAAGATTCTCAAGAAATATAATGATTTTATTTTGAGTATATAATTAACAGAGTCGACAAGTGATGATTCGTGATTACAAAAACAACCTAAAAGTTCGGGTGGTTTAAGTTAATGGGAAGGAAATTTGCTAAAGTTTGCATCAGTACCCTCCACCACCAGAAAGAAATAAATTGAGGGGCTTTTGCCATGATTATCTTCTGAATTACACCGACTATCGGATAAGGGATAAACTTGGGTAGTACATTTACATGTACACAGTTGAGCTGTTAATTAATTTGGTATTTTTCAGATAGTAAATTGATATTACATGTATCGTACTCAAGTACATAGAACGTTAAATTTTGGCCCACAGTTAAGTTTTCTGCTACCAACCTATTTTCGGACGGCTCCGCTAAATCACGGATGCCGTCGTTAAATAGAGACGATCACGTTAAATCACCTTCCTGCAATAGAGGGATCCGGCAACGCTCGAGGTAAGGTTGTAACCCACAGCAACCCACCAGGATTAATGGACTAATGCACGCCAACACGCTTTGCATAACCAACCTTTTCTTAAGGTCGAACTTTTCATATGTACATACATGTACGGGTAAGGTTAAAAGTGTAAACAAACAACCAAGTTGGGTATGTGGCGGCAAAGAAGGAAGAAAGAGCCGGGAGGTTCGCGACGTCAAGTTCGTCACAAAGAACTAACAAATAATAATATATGTATACGAATAATGTTTCTAGTAATACTTCATATTTCAAGATCTCACAATTATGCGCTCGAAGAAAAAATTCATGGAGTTTCGTAATATCACAGTGTTGAAATTTTTATATTGAACCACCGCGCTGCTTGTGCAACTACAGGCAAACGCCCTTGTAAATTCCGCTTGGCTTTTCTTAGCTATGCCGGAACGCACTTTTGAACACCCAGCTTAGAAGTCCCGCAAAACTCCCGAAAAATAACCAAAACTTTCTTTCCGGATCCCTCTAATAGCCCTTGAATATCGTTTTTATAGCACAAGCGAAGTTAATGGAGACAACCCCAATCAACCTCGCCAAATCAAACACCCCCAACGAGTCCTAATGGGATATTGCTATTCCAAGAACTTTTGGATGCATATAATCGAACGAAAAAAATTCAGAGTTTTGTTTGAATAATGGTAGCGATGATGGAGATCTTTTCGTGAGCTCTGTTCATGTTTTTCGAGTAGAAGACGAAGTAGTGAAGCTTAATATCTCACCAGACTTCCCCAGTCAAGCTGTTCGGATGTTGTTCTGCGGTCGAGTGATATTATATGCAGCGCTTGTGCTTGAAAGGACACATGCGTGATTCCGGAATTTCGCGGAGATTATATGTGTAATTCTTGAAGAAAGTTTTATGTATTGCACAAGCTCCTGGGAACTTTATGCGAGGACATATTTATTGAAAATGGAGTATTTTCTATGTGGCTCGCTGACAAATGATAGTTCGTGAAGTCGGGTTGCGAATGGTTGCGTATGATATGTGTGGTTTCTTTATTGTCTTTATGCATGTTTGTTTTCTTTTGCTTTCCTGTGTCAGCTGCATGTCTTTTCTATTTTTGCTCTACGTATCTTTCACTATTATTTCTTTCTTCTTTCTAGATTCGTGCTTTTTCGTTCTCTTCATTAGTGTGGTTCTTTCTAGGTTGTTAATCTTAGACTATCTTTTTTTTTCTTACCGACATATCTATGTGTTTGCCCGGGTTGGGACATGAGAATAAAACAAGTGAGTCGAGCGTAATCTTCATATCTTCGTTAATGTCTTTCATTTAAGGGGGGTTATTAACAGCATGCGACGGGTTATAGAATTTAAAAGCACGCAGATAGCAGGCGAGATTGGTAGGTGGGGAGAATTTATTGGCACGCTAAAATCGGTACCTCGTATCCGTAGTAAATATATATATATATATATATATATCTTTAATAGTACGATTTCTGATTTGTAAAGGTTGTGTATTTTTACTAACTGCCTCCTTGCCATCAAAATACCTTTTCAATTTGGATAAGGAAATATAGCCACTATTAAAACCTCCTTTTTCGGTATGAAAAGTATGAGGGAGGGCGGGAAAATAAAAAGAAAAGAAAAGAAAAATGGAAAAAAGACTGGGAAAAACCACATTTCTTCATGGTCTTGTAAAATGTTCCCTGTTACTAACCTGAACTGTCTTCTCTGTCCTCTCTCCTTTTCAGAGTGCAAAAGCGCAAGAATATATATATACATATGTATATAAAAAAAAATGTTAGAGGGGAATGGGATTCCAGATTGGGCAAGTGAAATTCTCTTGTTTCTGGTCCAATTTGGAAAATGATAGAATAATTTGCGGAGTGATGGGTGTGAATCCAAGCTCCAGACGCAGCTTTGTATAATCTTCGCAACTTTTGGAAAGATATTTTCATGGAAGGGCTAATGCTTTGTGAGTCGTACGCATTACGTTAGATGGAAAGGATATAATGATCACCATGGAAGGAAATATTAGTGTGAATGATGGTTGTGGAGACGATCATTAATTCCGAGAATGGGAAGTTGAATAGGAGTGGTGAAGAGAATTCGGGACCTTTTAGAAGGCGATTTCTGCACAAACACGTATGCGTAACGATTTGATATTGGCTTGCAATTACATGTATAATCATTCCAGTGGTGCCCGCGGGATACTCTGACGGATAGTACTGTCGTAAATTATATAAGCCGCCAAGTCACTATGACTAGGCTGACGAGTGATGGTTTGTGATTTCGCTCACACTTATGTATGTAGTCGGGGGTTAACACAAAGTAGAAAAGTACAATAAAATTGTTTGGTGTGGTCCAGCCTGCGGTATCCACAGCGCTTTTTGTTGCCCCCTAGCACAGCGATTTAATTCTCTCGTGGTTGTTGAAATCATGGTAAATCACTCGAGACATGAACGTATGAATCTGACCGGATATAAGGAAAGTAAAATGATATTTCCAGCATACTCGCGATAAAACTTGTCTCTCAAACCCCCCTCTTAATTGCCACAGATAAAAACAAAAACAAAAAACATCCACCACACATTCTCTTCCTTGCATGTCCCATATTTTCACTCAACACCTGCATAGCCAAGTCATCGACGGATGTGGGAGTTCTCCTAACAAGCCAGCGTATGTGCCCGGATCAAATTCCTGACTTCCGAAAACGGAGCCTCTTTCGCGCTCTTTCACAAGTGTCTGGATTATGTTTATTGTGCTGGGTGCTCTGGGACAGGTCCAGGTAAATGTCCAGGATCAATTGGAGGTATGAGGTGATGTTTTCGCGGGAGGCGTTACTGCACAACGATTCGCCTGCTTCGAGACTCCGAGGCACCGGACCCGACGAAAACATATCCTCAGCATCATTAGGCTCTCGCTGCTCCGAAAATGTTGGAATCGGACCGTGCGTGAAACTCAGGGTCGCGTAGTGCGGCGTGGCGTTGTGGTTCAGCAACGGGTTTGGTAGCCTTTCGTGTCCTTGCTCCGTTGCTGAGGGTAAAGCCTTCCATTTGTGATAATTCTCTGTGATTTGGTTTGCCCGAAATTGCAACAATCGCTGCACTAGGACATAATCTCCAGTCTCTAGGGCCTTATCCAATGAAGGATCGCTCACCCGAACCTTCGCAACCACATTACCCCCGTCTTCCACGAGCAACTTCAATCTTCTCAATGGCCCATTTTTTTCTACATTCGTCTTGTGGTTCGTCGAGGCACCCGAGTTCAACGATAGTGGAAAACATGCAGTCTTCCCATCCATGGATGTTGCAGGGGCTGTTTATGAGGCTATTTAGCTCACTCGGGAGCATGGAACAATTCCTTGAAGCATGTATATGCTTGAAGCGGTCGACATTGTGTCCGGCGCTTTCCAGGAGGGTGAGGCTGCTGGGCCGATCTTTGGGTATCGTGGACAAACATGTCTTGACAAGAACATTGATTGCTTGAAATTCGCAGTGTTTCACCAGCTCCTCGATTGTACCTTTCATATCTTCTGAATAATAGCGACTGTCGGATAAGGGAAAACTTTAGTACTACATGTAAATGTACATGTGCAGTATGTTCGGAAAGTCTCCGACCGCTTTTCTGTCATTTTTGGCCATAGCAACGGGAATGTCGAGGAAAAACAACCCCCGCCCCACTGCATCTAAGTAACCTCGCTACTAATGCCAGATGTGTAATACTTCTTTACTACAACAAAAAAATCTTAGTACTAGGAATCTAGTTGCCTATTGTTGATGCCTATATATCACATATCAATTTCGAATTTTGGGACTGTTGCTTGCAGAATAATATTATAGTTTTCTGCTTTCCCTCTTGTTAGACTAAATTACTTCAACCAATTGACCTTAGACTATCTAGTCCATTGAAACATTACTATGGTAAAGTATGGACGACTATGTACACACACATAGCGGTATTTGAAAAAGTACTTTTTTTTTTTTTCCATTGTTACATAAAACCTAGCACCAAGCTTATATTTCTATATGAATCCAAAATGTGTTTGAGGCATGCGGAGTTCTTTTCTCTTTCTGCCTAATTTCAAGCAAATTACAACACCGTTCCCCCCCAGTATCACCAAAAGTCACTCATTCTACATCCAACCAACAGTTGGTATTATACGTACACCACATACAAACTACCAACTGTGGTAGCAAACTTTCCTTGTGGTAAATTGTATCAAACATACTGCCCTAGTTCAAATCATCTGCGCTATTACCAGACTTTCGCATGTGGCAGAAATTGCGGTTACCGAGTCCAACATTCATGCCGAGGCAATTCAACAGATCCAAACGAAGTACAAAACTCATAAAGCTACCAGATTTGACTGGCAGGTTATGATCTGTGTTCGAGCTTTGACTGTTGACGAGGTAGTGAGGTTGTGTGAAGAAAGGGAGGGAAAAGACCGCCAACAAATGGAAAAACAGGAAAGGCCCAGACGCCAAAAGTCTAACCTACACATACAACACCGAGGAAGCGAGAAAAGTTTATCTCACCACCACTTTCAAATCAAAAACCTCCTACTATCGATTTATTAGACTGCGAAGCAACCCCATTTAATTCGCTTCGCCGAACGTCTACTCAACATACCAATTAAGAAAAGACATTTCTCTGATTTCTGTAGCTCAAGTTCTTTCGTGGATATTGGTTCTTGGTTCTTCGCTTTTTTTTTCTTTTTTTTCCCTTTTTTTTTCTTTCTTTTTTCCTTTTTTTTTTTTTTTTCTTTTTTCCTCGAAATGTGCGCGGTATGCAGTGGTTATAATTACATGTTTTATGCTGACCAAGCTTCCTGGTGAAGTCTCGTTTATTAAACGCAGGACGTGAGGCGGGGGTTGCCGGGCCAAGCAATTCCACTGCTTGGCAGTTTACGATTCAACTTCTTTGGTGTTTTTGAATGCCTACAGGAGTTCATGGATCAACTCGTTCCATAGGCTCCGCCTTCTCGAAATTGCGGTTTGGCGAGGTGCTAGCATCTTTATACGAAAGGTGAAATCGCTACGAAGAATCAAGTAGGTTCCGGGCGGCTCTCAGATTTAATGGGTAATGAGGGAAATACCCAGTATGTAACCTGCGACTGTCTCTGATTTCAACGGAAACCGGAGGTTGTTACCCGACCCGCAGCGATTGATATTTGGGCTGTACGCGTCTAGAACGCTGGGGCGAGCACCGCGGAGGGAACAAAGGGACGGAATAGCATTTTGCGACTCCTGTATTCCGGAAATCCAAGAATTTTGCTTTCTGTTTTAGGTTGTTTGCGAAGTGAAATTGCGGCCCCTTCATGGTTTTGTCTGGGGAACATTGATTTTTAGCTTTAGTTCAGTATATCGCTGTTTTTGTCCGTGCTGAATGCCCGGGGGCCTGCGTGGGTATTGGGTGGGTGTTTTGTGGTAATTTTTTCCATACTTTCCCGATGCGATTGCGTATGTATCTTTCTGTTTGGTGCGTTTAGACCTTTGAGTGGTTCAGAATTCTAGGATTTTCCGTATTTGTAAGACGGCCTCGAGTGATAATCGATGAAATTGAAACCGGAGGATTATTTCATTTATTTAGAGAGGCGAAATGGCGAAATTAAAACACCGGAATACGTTGGTTCTGCTGCACGGGATTGTGTTAAAGTTATGTTTTAATCCGATTACCACTTAGGTCTTTGTAAGAAGGAGAGGTGGGAATATTTCACTCTACAAGCCAGATATGAATTGAGGCAAAAATGGTCTATAATTTAGCAGTAATGGCAAAGGCAACGCTGATTTCTCGCACAACGCAATATCTATTGGTCGAGAGTCAAAATCGACATTACTAGGGGAATTTCGCTGGGAATAATACCGGAAATGCGACTAGAAATGGTGATTCACGACTACTGCTCAACGAAAAAGGTGCCACGGCTGACGAGAATAAAGGGACAAGAAGGGTAAAGCAAAAACAGATATAGATAGATTGAAGCATTTAAATCCTAAGATCATAAGATCGCACTCAAATCCGTAACTAACAGAATTCAAATACCAAATAATGACATCCGGGATGACCGCCAAGCAATAGAAATCTGTCCCACAAAACACCCCCACCCGCCGCACCCCTTTCAAGGTAGTATCAACTTTCCTTAGTATTGAGCGCAAAATGTTCCAAGGCTTTGGAAAACCACATTTTCACCAAAGCCAGTGATTTCTTAAAAGAAACCATGCTTTCGCTACCACTAAATGCACCCTAAATTGTCGCCGAAAACGAGGTGGAAACGAAATGGATGCAAATAGCAAAGAAATTCTGCAGAGAGAACACTCTGGGCACGTGATAGGGTGACATCTTAAGGGAATAAAAGCTAACGAAAAGACAGGTGCAACACCAGTGATGCTCCATGACGGGAAGCGGATCTTTATACATAATTAACGCGCACGAGGACAGTGATCCTACCCTTTGCCAGGGTAATGAATACCTTCAACAGCACTCCGTCAAGTGAATTATATTCCAGACTACTCGGAGCAGCACGCAAAATGTGTACAAGACAGAGACCACCGTTTTGACATACAAACGACAACACGATAAAAATTAGACATTTAACATGATTCATAACAAAATTCTAGATCAGTTTAGCTCCCCCGACTTGCCACTCTGCAAAAAGGCAGCATAACGAAAAAACTTCTCTCCTCGTGTCCATTCTCACAGTCTCTAGCCCCATCCGAACTTCCGCTCACCAAATTTCAAATCGTCACACCCTCCCTCATCTTGAACTCCACCACCGGCCCCTCCCTCGCAGCCGTGAAGTTATCCCAAAGCATATACTCTTCCGACTCTCTCACCCTCTTGTCCCTGCCTCCACTCACATAGGTCGGGTCAAACGCCCACAGCAGTCTCGCAAGTGCCAGCTCGATCTCGATATATGCCAGTTTTTTGCCAATACATCCTCTGCTGCCAATCGAAAAAGGCGCAAACGCACTTAAGAGACTTTCCTCCGTTCCCTCTTTCTCCCCCAAAAGATCCGGAAGCCATCGCTCAGGAAGGAACGTATGCCGATCTGGAAAGTATAGTGGGTTTCGGTGCAACGCGTAAGCTGGAATTCCAAGCTCAACGCCGGCAGGAAAGAACTCCGTTCCGACTGTGAGACCGCCCGGAAGGACCACGCGAGGTAGGATACCGGGGACGGAGGGGGAGAGGCGGAGCGTTTCTTCGATGCAAGCTTTGAGATAGGTAAGGGAGGAGAGCTTCGGGCCGAGGCAAATCTCGTCGAGGGAGGTGAAAGCGCTACGGATCTCGGATTTTAGTTTTTGAAGGGCCTCGGAGTTGAGGGTGAGGTAGAAGAAGCTTGCGGCGATGGTTGTGGCAATAGTGTCAGAGCCTGGTGGGTATTAGTTATGGGTGTTTGAAAAGAAGTTGGGAAAAGAGACTTACCGGCAACCATCAACAGTCTACTTTCCGCCCAAAGCTCATCCATCGAGTACGGACTTTCACCCTCGGGATCCTTGGCATTGAGGAGATAGTGAAGGAAATCTTTACGGTCGGCAGTCGTGCTCATTCGTTCCCGAGCTTTCTCTCGTGCATAGTTCCTGAACATGCGTTGTCCCTCGGCAATACTTCGCAAAAACCAGCTATCAAGCATCCATTTATCGATGAACGGCAGAGTCCCGCACTAAATCTCCATCATTAGCGGACCACATTTCTTCGTGGTCCAAAAATTGAGGTAAGAGGAATCATACGATAAGGCTGCGGCGGCCGGCTCTATTGATAATCTCCGGCACAAACCGATTCTCGCCAGTTGTCAACATGCCAAAATCCTTTCCAAACGACAATTCACCCATAATATCAAATGTAAGCCAATTCGCCCATTTACTCATATCGCCGCGCCATTTCCCTTTCTCGACGCCCTCAAAAGGTATCGATTGTTGGCCCGTGGCGATGATCTTGCAGAGTATCTCTATATGCGGCAGCACATATTGTTCCATGGACCTTAGTGCGGTTTCTGTGAATGCATGAGCGAGGACACGGCGCTTTCTGGCATGGGCTGGCTTGTCAACGATAGTGAACGTGCTGGTGGCATAGCCTGAGGCGCGACTGGCGATGGCAAGGTAGAAATCGGATTTTTGGACATTTTTGTTGACGCCATAGATTTCTGGTGGTGTTAGTGAAAGAGCTGGAATGAAATTTTACGAAGAAGGGATTTGCACCTTTGAGAGCTTCTTTGGTGTTTACGGAAACGAGATTGGGCGATAAACGGACGAACGGACCTGCGGTTCCGAAGCATTAGTTCTCTTGCAACTGATGGAAAGATGGTGGGAAATACCGTATTTCTCGTGCGCTCGGTAGGCAACGACATGCCGGTCTCCGTTGCATGCGTGGTAAAGAGCGTGCAGACCTGTTATCTTAGCCAGGAACGGTCCCGGATACTTCGCCAGGGGGTGAAAGTAAAGTCTGTAAACAATGACACCAAAAATCTGTTATCACGACAGTATTAGCAAAATCTCGAAGAAAAATGCAATGGCTACCGTCGAATGGAAAACATACATAGGCCACCGTCGCCAATCCGAACAAAGCGGCCAGCTCCACTGGTGTGGCTCTCGCAAACCTCGAAATTACCGCCATTCTTCCAACAGCTTCTACAACTTGATGGACTGAAAATTTTGGCTTTTCCGCAGAACGTGGATAGGGAAGTCAAAGCTCGTTGATTTGCGTGCAACACGGCTGTTTGATGGGATGGGGGACATAGAATGCTGATTTATTGAAAGGGTATCACCGCAACGCGTAACCTTTGGATCCAACAAACATGCTGAGTATATATATATACTCGTGCTTCCCGCGGGCCGCCAACGCATATGGCAGTATTTATTATTGGTCGGAGTGGCTTAGTAAGGGTCGAAGGGTATACGAAAATGCGTGCGAATTTCCTTGTCTGTGGCACCTACATACATAATGGAAGTGAGTGGTTCGCCTAGGACTACCTTAAACGAAAATGAGCGGATCAAACACACGCACGCATGACGCAAGGCGATCCGGGCCGAACAAGGGTTAAACGAAGGGCGATCTCATGCATGATAGAGGATGCACCCTGCGTTCACAAGATCCTCATCACGTGATCAAATCTAGAACAGCATGGGCGCGAATTCTTCTAATGTACTAGTACATAAGCCTAACGCGGGTCCGGGAGCAAGCATTGTGGCGTCGGAATACATATGTACTCGATAGGGCCGCACTCAGCCGACAAACTGACCTGGCGAATATGTAACGGGTGTGATTAATTTCTAACCTAAAAGGCTCGAAACGCCAAGATTAAATGCGTAATGAACAAGTTGCGCTCATGATATGCCTAACTATCGACATTAACGAATGGTTTGGCGTATCTGCACTGACTATTGGACCATTGACAGTTCCCATCTACAATACGCTCTCTGGCCCCGCTGAGTCCGTGCATCCGGCCCTGGAATGTGAACGCGTCGTTGATCTTGTTCGCATGGAATTGCCAAAGTTTAGTGACTCCACCATGAGCTCAGATGCACAGGAGCCGGATGATAATGTTTGGAGTAGGGAGCAGGAATTGGGAATCTGTCACGAAGGAAATGGAAATTAATTTTTTTTTTTTGATATTTTCTTTGAGTCGCTTCAATTTTTCTATGGGTTTCTCTTTTGGTTTTGGATTTTTCTTCGGCTTCCTTTTTTCGGGGATTCTTCTTTTTGCTTGTATTTATCTTATTCTTTTCTTCATAGTACATGTATACATAAGTTTTAAAAAAAAAAAAAAAATAGAGTTTTTTGCAGTATTTCGCACCGCCCCCTTAGGCACCTTACGACCAACTGAGTTGAACTCACCCCAATTCGTCGCAGCGATTAACTAATCAGTATATCCCGTGGCCCTAGTACTCGAGTATTTATAGAATGTAATCAGAGCGTTAAATTTTGGCCTACCATTAAATTTCTGCCACCAGCCTATTTTCGGACAGCTCCGCTAAATCACGGACGCCTTTGATAAATAAAGACCATCACCTTAAATTATCTTTTTGAATAGCCCTTGAGTATCGTTTTTATAACAAAAGCGAAGTTAATAAGGACAACTCCAACCAACGTCGCCAAATTGAACATGTCTCGCAAGTCCTAATGAAATATTAGAACTCCAAAAACCTTTGGACGCATATATTCAAGCGAAAACATCACAGAACTTTGTTGGAACTATGGTAGCAATGATAGAGATATTTTCCTAAGCTCTGTTCATGTTTTTTTTTTTTTTTTTTCGAGTGGAAGACACAGAATTGAAGCTTAGTATCCTAACAGACTCCTCCAGTCAAACAGTTCGGATGTTGTTTTGTGGTCGAGTGATAGTTTATGAAGCGCTTGTGCGCGAAATGACCCACGCGCGACCCCGGAATTTCACAGTGATCATTTGGGTAAATCTCGAGGAAAGTTTTAAGTATTGCACAAGTTTCTGGGAATTTTATGCGAGGACATATTTATTGAAAATGGAGTTTTTCTATGTGGCTCACCAACAACAAGTGATAGTTCTTGAAGCTGGATTGCGAATGATTGCGTATGATTTGTGCAGTTTCTTTATTGTCTTTAGACATGTTTGCTTTCTTTTGCTTTCGTGTGTAAACTGCATGTCTTTCACCACCCCCACCCCCCACTCCTCCCATTATTTTCACTATGCATGTCTTTCACTAGTGCTTCTTTTTTCTTTCTAGATTCGTGCTTTCCCGCTCACTTCATTAGAGTGGTTCATTTTGTTGTAGAGCTCAGATCTATCTGTTTTTCTTTTTTTTTTTTTTTTTTTATTTTAAAAATTTGTATT
>JABYPW010001657.1:0-14317 GCA_016880775.1 Phymatotrichopsis omnivora
GGTTTGCATTTGCGCTTGTGTTTGCGTTTTTTTTTTTTTTTTCTTTTTTTAGTGATTTTGAAAATATGAATTTACCAATTGAGAGTTGGAAGATAAAAATCATAATTCAGAGTTTGTCCGTATCGAATGTTTGCTCTCATTTGAAATTAGGAGACCAGAGGGTGCGGGACTGCATCGCAAAAAGAACGAAAAATGAAATGAATAGAAACAAAAGAAGTAAAAAAATAAAAGAAAAGAAAAATTTTCAGTGGCCCGTATCCACCCATCATCGCCAGTTCACAATAGGATGCCTGTCAAACAATCATCGCTGGCATGCGCATTATGCACAATTACATGTACTCTACCTATGTGGTTAATGGCCGGCAGGGGCATGAGTGTGTGCATTGTTAAAGGTTGTTTCACATTCAGTTTTTTTTTTTTTTTTTTTTTGCGCTGGACAACAATTGACAGAGGTTGTGTAATCTATTCCGATATCTCGAAAAACCTCCTAACTCCTCATAGCTTTTCATTTTGTTTTATACAAAAGAAAATTCCGAACGCAAAAGAAAATCGTGTCAAACAGCAAAGGAGAACAAAAAAAAAACACAAACACACCTGCATAGCACCTGCATAGCACCTGCATAGCAGTAATTTTTGAAAATGAACCCATCACACATCCCTAGCCAAAAAGAAAAGCAAAACAAGCGAGCCAAACAAAAAAACCAAAAAAAAAAAAAAAAGCGCAAACAAAAGTCAGTCTATAGCAATATGTTCGAGGCAAGGCACAGCTTAAGAAATTGCAAAGAGGTCATCGCGGGCCACTTATTGAGCATTTTCATATTTGGCAATGTGCGAGGCAATTGCTCTGCAAGTATTATTAGTCAAATCCCGTAACATTCACAAAAGCCAAAACCAAGGACAAACGTACCTTCCGCTAGGGTCAGTCTGGTTCGACCACGTCGGTGTCCACCTCATGACGGTCCCAGCGCACTGCAGAGGGAATTGTTCGTCGAACATGCACCTGTACCAGTAGGCTTCCTTGCTGTCAGGGATATCGGTTCCCCATTCGGGCTTTGGGTTCTTCATCATCTCGTCGGTGACCATCTGTTCAGCGGTGTCCCTCAAGACGTCGATCCATCCGTATCCAACACCGTCGCTGAACTGCTCCTTCTGGCGCCAGAGGATCTCGTCCGGCAAGTAAGGCTTGATGTCAGGCTCGTCGCTGGTATCGAATGCCTTTCTGATAATGTACTTTTCGATTCTCTCTTTGGTAATCAACTTCTCCGCAGGGTCAATTCCCATGGCAACTTCGAGGAACTGTAATTTAGCATGTTAGCTAGCAACATATACATAGGGTGAACAGATATCCAATACCTGCTTGTCCAAGAAGGGCACACGGGCCTCAACACCCCAGGCAGAGGTGGACTTGTTCGCTCTCAAGCAGTCCGCAAGGTGCAGATTCTTGACCCTCCTGATGGTCTCCGCGTGGAAAGCCTCCTTGGAAGGGGCATTTCCGAAGTACAAGTAACCTCCGAAAATCTCATCGCTACCTTCACCACTAAGAACCATCTTCACACCCTGAGCCTTAATCTTTCTGCTGAGCAGGTACATGGGAGTAGAGGCACGAATTGTGGTGACATCGTAGGTCTCCAGGTGGTAGATGACATCTCTTAGGGCATCCAAACCCTCCTCGAGAGTGAAGTTGAATTCGTGGTGCACGGTACCAAGGTACTTCGCAACTTTCTGGGCAGCCTCCGTGTCCGGAGATCCAGGGAGACCGATTGAGAAACTGTGAAGCTCTGGCATAGCGGTGATGGTGGAAAAGGTGTCATCTTCGTCGATACCGACCAAACTGTGAGCTTGCCCGTTGCTCTGGCCACTCTTGGCTTTTACCTTCGCCGTCTCGCGGGCAGCAATCGATGCGATCAAACTCGAGTCGAGACCACCGGAAAGCAAAACACCGTAAGGAACCTCAGCCATGAGCCGCTTGCGGACGGCCTTCTCAAGGGTTTCCCGTAAGAGCTTATAGTCAACGGCGGCAGTAGGGACCCTCTCAGGCTCCCACCATGAGGGCTGAAAGTATCTCGTGGTCTCTCCAGTAGCAGAGTCATAAACGTGTCCAGGAGGGAACGAGATGATTTTGTCGCAAACGGGGTGAAGGCACTTCAGCTCAGAGGCGAAATACACGGCGCCGGGGGTCTTGGAAGAGAAACCCTGATAGAAACTGGTGATACCGATAGGGTCGCGTGCAGCGATTGTCCTGTCGCGAACTTTGTCGTACAAAACAAAGGAAAACATTCCGTCGAGAAATTTAGGAGTGTCGATGTCATGTTCGGCGTACTGCAATTTTTGGTCAGCCAAGCGCTGGCTTTAATATGAAGTGACATTGTGCGTACCAAGTGAAGGATCACTTCGCAGTCGGAGCGAGTCCTGAAATTGTAGTTACCCTTAAGCTGCTTCCTCAATGTCTTGTGGTTGTAGATTTCTCCGTTAACCGCCAAAAAAATGGTTTCGTCCTCGTTGACAAGCGGCTGTGCTCCACTGTCTGCGGTGGAATGTTAGAAAACTCAGTCAAAACTCACAATTTGTCTTTTCCGCCAATGCTTAGAGACTTACCAATACCGACGATACTGAGACGCTCGTGCGTCAGGACTATGATCTTTCAGCATTGAAAATTAAACTTTCGCAGAGCAATTGTACTCACTGGTGTCGTTCGCGATAACGTTTCCGCCTGCGGGGAATAGTCAGAATTCCGAGATTAGAGATTTCAGTGGGCGATAAGAGATGCTTACTCCAGTCGGGACCACGATGGCGGATCCTGCAGCAAGTGGTTAGCAAATCGTCATTTTAAAAAAGGGTTTGAAGAACTCACGCCTTTGCAAGCTGCAATGCCTGAGGCTTGAATTTGCGCACTTCGGGGTGATTGTGGCAGGCGAAGATACCTGAACTCTCGTCAATTGTTACAGAAAAAGAAAGGTATGTGCGGACAGAGGAGGGGCGTCTTCCATACCGCACATGGCTGCTGATTGTCTGCTGGGGCGACCGAATGGGAAAAGAATGCAATTGCAATTTCGCAAGAGAGGAGATCTGCTTTGGCTGCTGGGGATAGTAGAAGAGATTGTCGAAGAGTAGCGAACGGGGAGTTTTTATAGGAGAGGAGCAGTCTTCTGGTGTAGAGAAAGAGAGGGAAGGGATTTGAGTCACGTAGGCTAAGTGAGAGCTTGGCCGTTACCGTCCCCACCACCGCCTCCGGTCTCACGTAGGAGGTTACTCAGAAGAGAGCTTGAGACTAGCAACTGCGCTCCAGCTTGCAATTGGCCTCCTTACGAATGGCGGCCCCCCCTTGCGCTGCTGCTCTAGCCTTTCTGCTGCTGCTTCGATGCCATCGCTGGCCGCGATGCTTCCGTTTCCTTCGTGCTCCGAAAACATCTTTGAGCAATTACTCGCCGACCTCGATCTGAATTCTTCTCCATCGCTGCACCTCAACCCCGGTCTTCTCGCCGTTATTAGGTAAACGCAAAAACGAACAGATGAAACAAAAAACCGCGATTTCCGTCTTCTATTTCTTTTTCAGCTGCCCGGTCTTATGGCCAGCTCACGCGGCTTACTACCAAACCTATTACTTGCGTTATCTACTCACGGCAGTGCAGTCCGATCTACCTACAAGTCCTCGACGAAGCAAATTTGCGATTGCATGATATATATTTTGTACGAGTACATACGCAGGTACGTATCGACTGCAGTTAGCCACAGAGCCGCGCTCTGCCAGCCAATCCAATACTTCGCACACAATGCGATGCAAAACACTAGCGCTTCCTTTCCCCACGCCATTGCTTTTTCTGCCCGCTGCATCGCGGCGTGGTGCAGATGCGGGGTGAGGATGCTCGTGGGGCAAACGGTCATGCTGTATGGAAAGGCGGCGAATAGGACCAGCGAGTGCAATATCGTCACCACAAAATGACATATTTTTACTCTCTTCCGTTTTCGAATGCGTTTTTTGCATCCATGACTTGTTCTCGACAAAGTGTGTGGTATAGCGCAAGGGTTCAGTTGCACCCCACGAGGTGTTTTGCGTTGGCTATCGAACATCCGGCGTCGGTTTGTATCGGGTTTCTCCCATTGTCACATATGCTTGCCATTGATTTTTCCAGCCCCAGCTTTTCGATTCGTTTTCAATTCACGTAAGGCTTCTATTCTTCTTGGCCATTACGGTTCTGCGTAAAAGGTCCTTTGAGCTATACGCATTTACCTTATGTAGCATATTGGCACACGTGCGCAAATGTTTTTACGAGACATTTTTGCTTTCGCTTCACGGTCATTTATTTTGGTGTATCCCCCGAAGTTCTTGCCACTGCAAGCAAATCGTACGGCGGGGAAACCCCCGAGCCCAGTTTCTCAGATCTCCCATCGAGCCCATTACAAGATTCACCTACGCCTGTCTTTATTTGCTGGGACGCGGAACGCTGGCAGTAATTCTTAGATTCTATGGTGCGGGCACTCAAGAACCTACACTATTTTGGTTGATTACACTCCCTTTGACTTGGTCGAAGGAGAAGTATGGGTAGCTGGGTGCTCAAGTATATGAGGGGGTGATTCCCCAGTGTTGAACAAGGTTGGGTGGTTTTAGAGCATAGCCGCATGGCTGCATCTCGCTTATTTCTTCCCCAGTCTTGTACTAAACTAAAAATATAAATTTGATTCCCCCCCCCCCAGTGTTGAACGAGGAAGAGGAAGTTTTAGGGCGAACTGGGTGAGAGGAAGACGATAGAATTGACGGCGGAATTTTAGGAGTTGAATTGAAAAGTGCGTGCTGCGGGGGCAGCTGGATTGCAAAGTTTCATGTCTTAATGCGATAAGCTAGCCTTTGTTCATTCTAGATCACATCGAAAACCCCATGTTTTCCTGCCAGTTGTGATGAAGCAATTCAAACTCGTTTTTCTATCCTCGGCTTTTTCGGTAGCTAATCGGAATTGATCTTTCATCCTTGCAGCTAACACGAGTGAGGAGAGTAAATGAAGCAAAAACACCAATTCACTTGACAATGCCATGTGACAAAAAAAAAAAAAAAGAAAGAGCCCCACGATCAGCATCCTGCGTTGTGGATTATAATTATAAATATGTAAGAGCTAAAAGCTCTCGCATGCGCGCAATACATGTATGTTTGTAGGCACAACATGAAAACGAAGCCGACAAGTAAGTAACCAACACCACGATTTTCGATAAAAACGCCTTTTTAGTCCAAAATTTGAAGCTCACTCAAAGCCTGTACAACACCAAGAGTTGGATTCAGAATTATCCCTTATTCGCAGCGGTGCAAAGCTTGGACTCGATTTCTTGAACGGTATGAAGCGTAAATTTGATTGGATAATGTGGAGTTTGTCTTTGCAGCGTGAACCGATGGGACTACATATGTACTCAGTACTCTCTGCATTTGCACATCCTACTAGCGCTTCATCCTGGCACAGAACACAAAGTACGGTACGCTACTGTGAGACCAAGAAGGATCTTGGCATGCTGTAATATGGATGCCTAATTTAGTGTACTAAATCCATTTTCATAATAATTTCAACAGCTCCCCCCCATCGTCCCTTGCTATCGACCAATAGCTAAATAAGTCTTAGCGTTTAGCGCGGCGTGTTTGTTTTGACAGCTGATAAAATCCGTAAGGGTGTGCAGAAACCTAGCCAATTGCTGCGATCATCAACTTTTACATGTATCAGTGGACAAAATCCGACGAAAACCGCGCTAAGCGCCAAGATTGATCAACTACCCGTTACCCAATTGGTCAAAAGTTTTGCAGAGCGTGACCAGACGACATAGTAAAGGCTCCGCCTCCCTACCTGCTTTCTGGAACGTGGCTAGTACTCTGAGGCTGTGCTTACCATCAATCCTATTACTAATCATTATACTACTAATTCTCGCTCGGGGCCTCCCCGCAACTATCGATACCAATTCTCACAAATAAAATCAAATGAAAACAAAAAACATAATAGAAATACATTCAATAATTAAATCTCAACAAATCAAGTTAAAAAAACTAAATACCCAATCAACACTAACCCTAACCTTAACCTTACATGCTGGGGCACCAACCTCTTCATCTTCCTATCTATTTCCCATAGTTATCTCTTCATCATCTAAACTACTACACTACCAACTCATCTGTTTACCTCAGCACTTCAAAGTCGTCTCTGCCATACTTATTCTCATCAAATTCTTCTGCTCTGACAATAACATCTTTAGCTGTAATCAAGTTTTTACATCATTATATAGTCTTATGAATAAAATACAAAATAAAACTCAACTCTGATTTATCTATCTTCCTCTTCTAACAGTTGACTCCTAATTGATATAACTTCTCTATCTTATAATTAATTAAGTGATAACCTGTTTTACTACAGTAAGCCTTCTTGAGATGCAACTTATTATATACAGGGCTTCCTATAATATCTCTAAACTATATAAGCATTTTATTTTCCCTAAACTATATAAGCACTTTCCTAATCTTATCTATTATCCCTTCTATCTAGGCTTCTGAAGACCATCTTTTTTTTAATAGCTAATTTTAATATATTCTAATTAAAACTTACAAAAATGTATAGAGTTAATAGTATAGTGAAGGGGGGTAATTTGTATTTATTTATACTTTAGTAGGTGAAGTGAGATAGGCACTAATGACCTTATCTCCTATGACTACTAACTATGAGTTAAAGGGGAAAATATGTGTAGCTATACTAGCTTTAAAAAAAAACCCCCTAATTATCCTCTCACAATAAAGGAAAAATGAAAAAGAAAAGAATACCTAGACTATCCTTGTTATAGGAACTTCTTTATAGTCCTATATACTAATTAGCTATCCTACCTACTATCTTCAATTTATATAGGAGATATAGGCTAGATATCAGATAACTAACTTATAAGATAACCCTCAATATTATGTACTATGTACTAATCTCTATCTAAGATCGAAGTTATAAGTGGTTCCTCCTTGATACAAGTTATCTGATTATAGAAGGTATAAGGGAACTGTAAGAGAGGACTTGTAAAGGATGTATATACAAGTATAGACATAACAAACTTCACAAGAGGGTCTTACTAAGTAAACTCAGAAAGCTTAACTGGCAAGTTAAAACTACCTATGCTTTTTACTTTTATTGCAGAGTTAAGAGAAGATAGAGAATTATTAGTAAAGAGAAGCAAAGTATATTCTTAAGGCTTAAAGATGGTATAAGACTCAAGATGAATACTAGTAAGAAGAAGAAAACAAAATACATCACTTGTCTACTCCCTCTTTAATACCTAATTCTGACCGAGAATAACTGAGGAGTCAAACAAAGGAAAGAACCTCATTGAAATAATTTGATACATTTTCTTATAACCCTTTCACAATTTCTTAGAAGAAGATCAAGATGTGATTAGAAATTAGCTTCATAAATCAGTAATATTATCCATAACTTTCTAGAGATGAACTCCTCAAGTTATGTCCCTGACAATGTAACTAATTTGTTATGAACACTAGTAGTGGTTACATTAATAGTACCTGGACAATACACTATGATGGAGGTTATGCTTAGATTATCAAGATATGAGTATGCTGTCTCTATTCCTTCACCATAGTGTTAAGCACTCTGGAGATGATCCTCTATCACATAACCTTATAGTGTGACGGATCACCCTATATGGTTCGTATATAGCTCGGTAACAATACCTCAGGCATGCTTCGCAAACATTACTGAGTGAACTCAGATATCTCAGCTAAATGAAAGCTCAACTGGAAGATATCGTTCCTATGACGAACAGGGTAGACTTCAAGTGTAGAAGACGAGAAAGACGAATATATTCTTTAAGGCTCGATGATAACTCAAAGGCACTCACAATGGTGATCGCAGAGAAGACAGGTAGCTATGTGCTAAAGAAGGAAGGAAGGAAAGACAATAAGACAAGGATACTCTTTTCCTTCGGTCATACTCTCTAGCGGGTGGCACTATTTGCGAACTTAATCGAATGGCCTAACTAAGAGAGAGAGCGATACATCGCTAAGTGCTGTTAGGGTAACCCTTCATACGGCCATTGTAATCATTGGTCGCATTCGCTTACAGGGACTGAACCAGTAATTAGGCAACCTTGCATGGTCAGGGAAAACTCGCTTATACTACAAAACCCGCAACCAACTGGTAATTCGTAGTATAGAATGGGATGAGTGGGATTTGAAAGACAATAAGACAAGAATAACCGTACGCTTATATATCCCATCCTTTACCTGAGCTGATAAAGAGATGACTAAGGAAATAGAAACACAAAGAACCAAGACCCGTTCTAGACCATCTCCTGATTCCCAATCGCCGAAACCTGTAGAAGAGTCCGGAAAGGATAGGCCGCGATAAGTACTCGATTTGACTATGATTGCCTATCACCATCTGGTGCCTCTCTGCCAATTTGTGATAGTCTCTTGTGATATGAGTCCCATTGCCCGATCATGACCTCATGGCTGACTAGGCCAATGTTGCGTCATGTCAACAGCCGATCATGTGCCTGTAGGGCTGACTTCCTGCACTTAGTCAAGGCTAATGGCAAAGCCACACCATGCCATACCACACCATAAGGTCATGTGATAGAGGATCGTCTCCAGAGCGCTTAACACAATGGTAAAGGGTAGAGACGGCATGCTCACATGTTGACAATCTAAGTGTAACTTCTATTATAGCGTATCGTCCAGGTACCTTGACGCGGACCACTACAGGTCTTCATAACACTATACCCCTTCTAAGGTGCATAGTCCCTCATGCACATAGGAATTAGCTTTATGTCGATTCTTCTCTTTCCCTGAGAGCAACCGGGACAAGAGAACGGTTTCCTGCAGCCTGTAGAGGGAGATTATCCCAACTCAATGGAGCTTAAAGAGGACTCAGGATCATGTAATGGACACAATGGTGTCGCCCTGCTGCATTAAAGGGAAACCAACTGTGGAGGAAAGAGCGACTATACATACCTCAATTCCTCTGTCTTCGCTTGCGTGGTGGAGCCTTCTCTGACTCAGTAGCTTAGCGCTCTGCCCCTGGATGGGGCTGTCGAAAGGTCAAAAGAGCATCGATGGGTTCGCCATTTACTAGCAGTCACTCCAAGGGTTCCCAACTCCCCTTATCTTGAGGGTATCCTTCCCACAACACAAAATATTGCACCTGCTTGGTTTTCCGATTGTTCTGAACCTTGGCGATTTTAGAGATGAAGAAGTAATTCTCACCCTCCTTAATGTCAGGAGCAGGAGGAGGATGGACAGGGAACAAACTAGAAACATGATAGGGTTCTAACTTGGAGACATGGAAAACAGGGTGGATCTTCCAAGAAAAGGAAAGCTTGAGTTTGTAGGCCCAAGGCCTGATGGGTTTGATTACCTCGAAGGGGCCTACAAACTTTGCGTCTAGCTTGTGGGAAGGTCAGGAGGGGGTGATATTATCTCGCTTAAGGAGGACGCGGTCTCCAGGCTTGAGAGCTGGGAAGGCTTGGTGAGACTTGTCGTACCACGCAACCATCTTTTGCTGAGCGGTGAGAAGACGTTGCTAGATGGTGGTCCATTCTCGAGTTAAAGACTCACTTCCCCGATAGGCAGAGACGGTTTGAACTACGTCAAGTAAATGGTAATATCTAAAATTGGCAATGAAAGGGGACACCCCAGTGGAGGAGGACTTGGCGTTGTTGTACGCGAATTCTTCTACGGCGAGAAAGAAAACCCAATCCGATTGCTCGAAGTTGACCTATGCACGGAGATAAGCTTCCAGGACCTGGTTTAGCCATTTCATTTATCCGTCTATTTAGGGGTGAGTAGCAGTGCTTCTTGACAACTTAACCCCAAGCTAATCCATCACATGACCCTAGAAGGATTCGAACTTACAGTCACGGTCAGAGATAATGTTAGCAGGTAGGCTATGATGTCTCCAGATCTCTTGGACAAAAACGTTGGCGAGGTGCCTGGAGTCAACATTAGGGCCAAGAGGGATAAAATGCACCATCTTAGTGAACCGATCAATGATCACCCACACCTGGGTGAAGCCGTCAGAAGGATGGAGGTCTGTCAAGAAGTCCATGGAGATCGATTCCCACAGCCTATAGTTTTATGAACACCGGTAGTGGTCAGCATCAAGGTACATAGACGATGCGCTATGATGGAGGTTACGCTAATAATGTCAACATGTGAGTATGCTGTCTCTACCCTTCACTATTGTGTTAAGCGCTCTGGAGACGATCCTCTGTCACATGACCTTGTAGCATGGCATGGCATGGTATGGCTTTGCCATTAGCCTTGACTAAGCATAGGAAGTCAGCCCCACAGACACATGATCAGCTATCGGCATAACGTGACATTAGCCTAGTCAGCTATGAGGTCATGATCGGGCGATCGGACTCATCACCCGAGAGACTATCACAAATTGGGAGTGAGGCCTGAGAGGGTGATAGGCGATCATAGTCAAATGGAGTACTAATCGCGTCCTATCATTTCTGGACTCTTCTACAGGTTTTGGCAATTAGGAATCAGGAGATGGTCTAGAACGGGTCTTAGTTCTTTGTGTTTCTATTTCCTTTGTCATCTCTTTGTCAGCTCAGGTGAAGGATAGGATATATAAGCGCGCGGTTCTTCTTGTCTTATGTTCTGGGGCGAGGATGGTCTAGTGATATGGCTGTCCTGGTGTCGTTGTGCGGTAACGCACAATGTCGTGGGTTCAAATCCCGCTCCTCCCATTCCATACCACGAATTTCAGGTCGGTCGCGGGTTTTGTAGCGTAAGCGAGTTTTCCCCGACCGTGCAAGGTTGCCTAATTACTGGTTCAGTCCTTGTAAGCGAATGTGACCGATGATCACAATGGCCGTATGAAGGGTTACCCTGACGGCGCTTAGCGATGTATTGCTCCCTCTCTACTTAGGCCATCCGATTAAGTTCGCGCCAAGCCATCTGGTAGAAGAGTGTGACCGATGGAAAAGAGTTTCCTTGTCTTATGTTCTCCCAGTCGGTCGAAACTCTTTTCCATCGGTCACACTCATCTACCGGGCGGCTGCTGCGCGAACTTAATCGGATGGCCTAAGTAGAGGTGGAGCGATACTTCGCTAAGCGCCGTTAGGGTAACCCTTTATACGGCCATTGTGATCATCGGTCGCATTCGCTTACAGGGACTGAACCAGTAATTAGGCAACCCTGCACGGTTGGGGAAAACTCGCTTACGCTATAAAACCCGCGACCAACCGGTAATTCGTGGTATGGGATGGGACGAGCGGGATTTGAACCCACGACATTGCGCGTTACCGCACAACGACACCAGGACAGCTATACCACTAGACCACCCTCGCCCTCCCAGTCGGTCAAACACTTCCTCCTTGAATGTGAATCGAAGCATAGCCCCAGAAAAGACGTCCCCCGCCAAGCAAACCTCAGGTCCCTACTCTACAAAAATCTAAGCAATTGGGAAAAGCTCGTCAAAAAAGGCCTTGGAAGACCACCAAGCAAACAGGAACCACGCGAGCCCCCCCGGGTCACCATCGGATAAAGAGAGAGTAGAAGGCAGAAAGAAGAGGAGGAACTCGCGACACAGTTGCCTCTTGTTTTTTTTTTCCTTTCTCTTTTCTTTTCCTTTTTCTTTTTCTCTTTTCATTTTCTTCTTTGTGGAGGACGATTGGTTTTTTTTTCTTTTATAGTAGCCATGACGCTCGTTTTATTTCCTTTCCCCTAGTTAGTCCATCGTATTAAGTTAGTGTAAAAGACACCCCGCTGGAGGAAAGTGTATATAAAATTTGGGAATAGAGTATTCTTGTCTTATGTTCTTACGATCACCTCCCAAGGTTCACAGCGACAAGAGCCTACCAGTTCCGAACAGGACACGCATACGTCCCCAACTTCAAACCCTGGGACAGAGGACATAACATATGCCTGTGTAGAGCCCCTCAGTCAGTCGAACACTTCCTTCTCGAGTGCGAATTGGAACACGGCCCTAGAAAAGACATCATACCCCAAGCGAGCCTCAAATCCCTACTCTACGAAAACCTAGACGAATGGAAAAAACTAGTCGAAAAAGGCCTTGGAAGACCACCAAACAAAAAAGAACCGCGCTAGCCCCCCCGGGTCATTATCGAGTAGAGAGAGAAGAAGGTAAGGAAAAGAGGTAGAACCCCCTGTTTTGCCTGTGCCCTCGGGGAAAGAATTTTTTTTTTGGATGGAAGGTTTTTGTTGTAGGATTTCTTTCTTTTTCTTTTTCTTTTAGCTATGACACTCATTTTATTTCCTTTCCTTTAGTTAGTCCATCCTATTAAGTTAGCGAAAAAGATGCTCCGCTGGAGGAAAGTGTATATAGATAGTTAGATATCTGAAAAATGGGAATAGAGCCTCCTTGTCTTATGTTCTTTCCTTCCTTCCTTCTTTAGTGCATAGCTTATAGTCTTCTCTGCGATCACCATTGTGAAAGCCTTTGAGTTATCTTCGAGCCTTAAAGAATATATTTGTTTTTTCTCGTCTTCAACACTTGAAGTCCACCCTGTTCATTGTAGGAACGATATCTTCCAGTTGAGCTTTCGTTTAGCTGAGATATCTGAGTTTACTCAGTAGCGTTTGGGAAGCGTGCCTGAGGTATCTTTACGGAGTCATATATGAACCATATAGGGTGATCTGTCACACTATATTCTTTACGAAGATGGCTTCCTCTTCTTCTGATGTTCCGATGCCTGATGCATCCTCTCTCGCTCTCGTTGTGGGCTCTCAGCTCACCAACCCTTCGGCCTGAACAGTTCAGACCACCTGTTCCTCAGCCTCCAATATGTCTATGCATGAAGAGGCCACCATCAATCTCAACAATGCCGAGTTGGCCTATGCCAACAAGTATTCAAAAATGGTCATCGACAACTATGTGGCCACGATGCAAGCCTTGTACAAGGCTCAGCATTTCCTAGGGGAAGAGCCCTACAAATAGGCCCTTCAAGACATGGAGGAGGAATTTCAAAAGCAAAGGGATGATGTGGCATCTATCGTGTACATTACTATTGTGCTTCACCACACCATCCATAAGCCGCTCCCCAAGCTGTCTGTGGCCTTCCCCCCTACAATGACGAATCTCCTCCTGTCGGCCATCGAACAAATCCAAAAGGAGCGAGATTCCTTTGCTCAGAGGGAGTCGGACTACACCAACACCCTGAATAAGGCGCACTAGGACGTGGTGTAGGACCTTAACAAAAAATTGTCTGACCTCCGCCAATAGTTGTGTTATGGGAACCTCTCTATGAGTTCCATGTGCCAGTCGGCTATCCTACCCAACATCTCAAATCAACTCGGAGACATGAGCTGAAGATCAGGTAACTTGTCTACAAGACAATTCTCCTTGTTGTGTATAGTGTACCAATCTCTATCTGAGATCTAACCTGAGAGTGATTGCTTCTTGAGGTCCGTTACCTAAGAGACAAAGGCTGGGGATCAGGAACTTGCAAACTAGGCAACTCTCAATTTTGTGTACAGTGTACTAATCTCTATCTGAGATCCGACTTTGAGAATTGTAACTCCTCTAATACAAGTTCTCTGACCTCAGACGGATGAAGGAACTACTTATCTTAATAAACGATGGAAGTGGTTATATACCTATGAACGGCTACGCCACCCTCTGGATCACCTGATCAACATCAAGTGAACACCATTCCCCTTCTTATATAGCTGAGAAGTACATTCCGGTCTTCAGAAGACTGTCGACATAACTCAGTCCTTCAATCCATCATCAAGATAACTAAGATAATAGGAGAGAGGTAAATCACTACGCAATAGGTACAGGTTTCCCCACCCTAGGCTAGTCACCTCCACCAGGGGGTGGTAACAGAGTTAACAAGCCTAGGTAAGACAACGAATATAATAAGTAGCCCGTATCTTGCTTCGTTAAGCATGAGGATCAGTGATGCCGATGATGAACTTTATTGATCATAAGAAGGTCATCATAGAGGTAGCCTAAGTTAGGCCTATAGGGATAGAGACAAAGATAATGCTAAGGTAGGCTTAGGCAAGCCTACGGTATCAGAAATGAATATACCGCTGAGGTAGGCTTGGGCAAGCCCACAGTATCGGAGACGAAGATACCGCTGAGGTAGGCTTGGGCAAGCCCACAGTATTGGAGACGAAGATACCGCTGAGGTAGGCTTTGGGAAGCCCATGGTATCGGAGACGAATATACCGCTGAGGTAGGCTTTAGGAAGCCCACGGTATCAGAGACGAAGAAACCACTGAGGTAGGCTTGGGGAAGCACACGGTATCGGAGACGAAGATACCACTGAGGTAGGCTTGGGGAAGCCCACAGTATTAGAGACAAAGATACTGCTGAGGTAG
>JABYPW010001658.1:0-14315 GCA_016880775.1 Phymatotrichopsis omnivora
AAAAAAAAAAAAAAAAAAAAAAAAAAAAAAAAAAAAAAAACAGAAATAAAACAATCGCTCAAAGACGCATACGCATCTACGAACTCAACAAATCCCTCACACTCATTCCCCGCCCCTTGCTCTCGCTGCCACTCCCCGCGGACAAAGCCTCGTCTTCGCTTCTCCTTCGATCGGCCAGCAAAAGCAACGCGTGCGTTGCCTCCGTGTCCACCGCGTCGTGGACTAGCGGGTTCAGTCCCGGCGACAACTTTGTCGGATACAAGCTGGGACTTATGGACGGGAGTCTCTGCGAGTACTGCGGCTGCTGTTCCTGGAGGCAGTACGGAGAAAGAGTGGAAGAAGAAGGAGGATGAGCAGGATGAGCAGGATACTGCTGCGGAGACAAAGCAGGCGATACGTGGGATGGTGAGAATTGGGGTTTGGGGTACGGCGAGATCGAGACGTGTCTAGACGGCGGAAGAGATTGCGCAGGTGCTGGCGGAGGGACGGTTTGAGGGTATGTGGTGGCGGGGGAGACGGATTCCTCGGGCTGCTGCTCCGGTTCGGAATCCATGTCGGAGTTGCCGTTGGAGGGATGCTGTCCCGTTTCTTCATCTTCCGTATCCTCGACAACCTGCAGCGCAGGCTTTGGCGCAAGTGCCGGCACGAGTGTCGGCGTACGGTTGTTGTGCGTGGCAGTGCCCGTCTTCAAATCGGCGACGCATTGCTCGAGATATTTCAGGTACTCGATCGAAGCCTATTCCCATTAACACCCCCATCGTCATTGGCAGGGGAGGAGAATCATCAGCAAAACTAACCTGAAGGATCGCGAGTTTATGCATTTCGACGCCTCTGCACGCGGGGATCATGTCCTTGAGCACTCCAAACTCCTCGTTCATTTTAAATCTTCGCCGGCGCTCAATCAAGCTGTGGGCCGTCTTCCTCGCAATTTTCCGTCCCGCGGCGGTTGTCAATTTTCCCGACGCAGCATCTTCGACTTTCTCGGCCGCGGGCCTCACATACTTTCTTCCGCTCCTTCTGGCTTCCGAGGGCGGGGCTGCGGGGGCCTTGGATTCCGCGGGCGCGAGCGTAGCGGTGGATGATGTGGAGGCCTGTCGCGGCTTCATCTGGATTATCTTCCTGGAGCGGGTGGGAGGCGGTGGGAGGGTGATTTCTTCTCTTTGAGTTTGGGGTTGCGAGGGTTCCGATGCGAGGGTGTTGGTTCGACGGCGCTTCTTGGGTTGCGTTTTGGTGGTGGGGGACGTTGCATTCTCTTTCGCGGGCTCGATCGCAGGAGATGGAGGAGAGCGCGGTCTATAAGCTGCAGCAGCCTTCTGTGCCGTAGTTCCAGAGGCGCTGCTGGTGGAGGCTGTCGATTCCAGCGCTGGCGGCGGCAACGCAAACGATAGTTCCAGCGAAGTCAGCGATGGAGGAGGCTTAGGAGTCAGGTCCGCGGAGGACTGAGGAGTAGGAGGGAGGGTAGGGCGAGGCATGAGGGGCAGCTTGCGGTTGTAGTTGTACAAGTTGACGTTCTGTTGGGATGGGGTCATAAAGCAAGGGAAGGGCCACAATGTCTCGTGAGGTGTAAGGTGACTGTCAAAGATCTCCGACAGAGAGGAATAGACGGGGGGGGGGAGGCGGGTGCTTATAGCTAGGGGCACGCGCAGTAGGATGGGATAGGGCAATCAAGGCAAGACAATCAATTCAAGGCAGACCGGGACACCGGACAGGCACGCGCGGGCGATGAGGGGCGGTGGGCAGCAAGGACTGTATCGTATGTACCGTACCGTATGCACTGTGCTTGGTACATGTACATGCGCAGTGTGCGGAGCAAGGGAGAACGAGGAGCAGAGGAGCACGATAAATACTGGAGGGAAGGCTACGTGCGCTGCTATATATGGGATGGGCGCCGCGGAAGATGTCTTTTATCAGAGACAGAAGGGAATGGGGGAGGAAGATAGCACAACTTCTCTCCAACATCGAAGAAGGGGAAATTCCATCACGAAGCGCTAGGCGAGCACGGGCTCGGAATCACTGGACGAAAAGCAAGCTGGGAGGCGGACAAGGAAGCTGGACGGCCACCCATGAGCCTGACATTCGACGAGCAGCGCCGGCACCAGCAGTGCCAGCAGCACCGGCAGCGCCAGCAGCGACAACCTCAGTTTATGGCTGCCGTTGGCGAAGGGGAGCACCACGGCTTTCTGCCCTCTTGGATGCTTACATAGCAGTTGCAGCTAGACGCAGTCCCAATCCACGAACAGAGGTTTTTGGGGGAGGGCCTGCGTAGAGCACTGCACATTGTAGAGTACATGTAGAGTACAAATACATATGTCTACACGGAAATGCAGCAACGGAGAGAAAAATTAAAAAAGAAGAAATATACATGTAAGAAAAAAAAAGGAATCACCCCTTCCCAAAGCTAGGCTCCTCCTTAAAGTGCGTCCTGTTTTCTGAGGGTGTCGCGTGCCTCGTGGGGAGACTGTCGCGAGTGATAGGTTGGCAGAGCCCCGCCGTCGCCCACTCGCTTGACGACCCTTCCAGTCCAAGCAGCGCAGGCTCGGGCGCGTGTTGACAGCCGCGTCGCTGATTGGTTGCCGCGGGGCTGGGCGAGGGAAGGTGGTCGCGTGCATCGCCAGTGATTCGTCGCTAGGTCGGCCAACGTCTTGCGCTGTTTGCGCACGCCCCCCCCTTGGGTCGTCGTATCTGCGTTTTGTTTCTGTTTCGGGCTCTCGGCTGTTTTGGCTGCGCATTCCGGTGCTGTGTTTTGCTGGACGGGAACGACCGGGGGAGGCACACAGAGATCGCGAGTTACCCGGCGCGCTGCAGGCTTTCAACTTTCGTGGAGGGCGGCGGAATTGGATGGCGGCCAAGCTTTTCGAGTGGAAAGTCCTTCTGTGAGCGCGCGTAGGGAATGCAATTTGCTATTTTGCCCTGGCGTGTTTTTTGCCCTTTTTTTTTTTTTTTTTTAATCTATTTACATAATTGCAGCCAGTCCTAGGGCGGAGTGCACTGCGACGGACGTGGGATACTCGGTGTATGTATGCATGCTTGTGTATGTAGAATACTGTACTGTGTATGTACTCTGCTGCCTGCAAACGGAACCCAGCGTGGAGCGTTCGCATGCCTTTTCTAATCCGAGTTCTGGAGCTCCAATGTGAGCGTTTAATCGCCGGCCCCCCCTTCTCCTCCTTCCCCCAGCACGAGCAATTCCCATCCACTCCTTCGACCTCGCGCGAAGCACACGAGATGCGCTGTATAGCTATCGCTCCGCTTGTCCATGTCCGCAGAAGCCAGAATTCGAAATTTCACACACACACACACACATCCATATTCCCCATCACAATATTACCTGTACTAGTACATGTGCATAATTCGCTCCCTCAGAGCTATGTACATGTACTTGGGGTGTGTCGATTACATGAAGTCTGTGACGAAGATCGCTTAATAGATTACGGTGCAACGTCACGAGCTAACCGAACACAACCCTAAGGGCAATGCATACATGGAAAATCAAGTCCCCCATCAGATGAACCGCGCATCCCATCTCCCACGCTGGATGACCTAGAGACGGTCGTGTATCGTGTGCATGTATGTACTCTACACACCTCCATGTACATGTACTCTGCTCTTCTCCATGCGCGCTCTCCACGTATGTGCCTGTAATCTCTACTCTACATTTGCCCTCCGCCCCCCCAGCGCACCCTCCACACCACAACACCCGTAAACTTCCGGATGCAATAGCTAATCCTCCACCCAGCGATCACCACGCGATAGCGCTGATCGCCGCACCCTGTTGCCCTCGACCCTGTTTTGCTCGCTCGGCTTTCGGACGCTGCGGTGCCTGGCAATTTCCGTTTCGCGTCAGCGACTCAGCGCACCTTCCCCGAACTTGTTCGAGTTACGCCAAATAATCCCCAACTCCTGGTAAACCCTAGCCCTTAGCTTAATCCAACATCGCATAACGTGCCAGTTTTCTTTCGTACCGCTGCCGAGGCTTGTCGTTTTTTCCAAAGGTTTACCCGGACGAATACACAAGGCCAAGCTTTGACAATTTTTTTTTTTTTTTTGAGAAAACCTTGACGCAACACCAATCGACGAAGAATTGCAATTGCCAACGAAACGATGGGGAAAGCGAATAAGCGACCCAAGAAGGATGCAGCGGGGGAGGATGTAGAGATGGAGGATGCGAAAAAGGAAGTTGCGGCTCCGGCGACCACGGACGGTAAGCCCGACACGGCCGGGGGACGGACGCTGTTTGTTCGCTCCCTCCCGTATACGACCACCACGGACGCACTGTCGACCCACTTCTCGTTCGTCGCGCCGATAAAACATGCCACAGTCGTTGTCGACCCGGCTACGAAAAAGTCCCGGGGCTTTGGATTCGTCACCTTCGCGGACGCTGAAGATGCGCAGCGGGCCGTGCAGGAATTCAACGGCGCAGATTTCGAAGGCCGGAGACTCAAAGTTGAAGTGGCTGAGCCGCGGCACCGCGAGAAGGCCCCGGCCCCTGATGCGGGGATTAGCCAGACGCCGGTGGTGAAGAGGATACAGGATGGGGAGGGGGTGAAGAGGAGGTGTCCCAGGTTGATTGTGAGGAATTTACCGTGGAGTTTAAAGGATCCTCAGCAGCTGGTCAAAATTTTTCAGAGCTATGGCAAGGTTAGGGATGTCATTATTCCGAAGAAACATACTGGGGAGATGTGCGGGTTTGCGATTGTGGCTATGAAGGGGTATAAGAATGTGGAGAGGGCGATTGAGAAGACGAATGGGATGACGATCGGGGGCAGGATTGTTGCGGTGGATTGGGCGGTTGAAAAGGCTGAGTGGGAGAGTAAGAAGGCGGAGGAGGACGAAGAACAGGAAGAGAATGTGGAGGAGGATGAAGGCGAAACCTCCGGAGACGAAGAGAACCACGTCGGTGTCATCGACGACGAAGACGCCGAGTCCATGGACAACGCCTCCTCCGAAGACGAAGACGAAGACATCGACACCCCCGACACCTCCTCTGAAGACGAAGACCCAACATCCCACCACCCCACGGAAGAGCAAAACGCCACGACCATCTTCATCCGCAACCTCCCCTTCACCACAACCGACGAATCCCTCCACGCCCACTTCACCAAACACTTTGGGCCAGTCCGCTACGCGCGCATCGTCATCGACCCTGCCACTGAGCGTCCCCGCGGCACAGCCTTCGTCTGCTTCTACAAGCAAGAAACATTTAACACGTGCCTCTCCTCCGCGCCGCGCCAGCCCCCCCTCTCCACCGCCAAGCACTCCGTGCTCCAAAACGAGCAAGCCGACCCGTCGGGGAAATACACTCTCGAAGGCCGCATCCTCTCCATCACCCGCGCCGTCAAGCGCGAGGAGGCCGCTAAGCTCCAGGAAGCCAGCGCTTCCCTCCGTGATAAAACCCATGGTGACAATCGCCGCCTCTTTCTTCTCCACGAGGGAACGATCCCGCCGTCCTCGCCACTGTTTCAGCGCCTCTCGTCTAGTGAGCAGCACCTCCGCGAGGCATCGCTGCAGCAGCGCCGGACCTTGCTCAAAGCGAATCCAGCGCTTCACCTCTCGCTTACCCGTCTATCGATTCGGAACCTCCCCCGATTCGTCACGGCAAAGGACCTGAAACAGCTCGCCAGGGAGGCCGTCGTCGGCTTCTCAACCGACGTCAAAGCAGGTCTTCGCCAGCCGCTGTCAAAAGAAGAACTCACCCGCGGCGGGGAAGCCGACCGCGAGGCCGAGCGCCGCAGACGGAACGCGGGCAAGGGCATCGTCCGCCAGGCTAAGGTCGTCGAGGAGAAGTCTGGCGCTGGAAGATCCAAGGGCTACGGTTTCATCGAGTACTCTTCACATCGCTGGGCACTGATGGGCTTGCGCTGGCTCAACGGCTATGAAGTTTCTGCCCACGCGGTGGCTGGAAAGGCGGATGCAGGAGAGCGGAGGAAGCGCTTGGTTGTGGAGTTTGCGATCGAGAATGCGCAAGTTGTTGCGAGGCGGCGGGAGAAGGAGGAGAAGGCGCGCGAGAGGTCTAGGGCTGTCACGGAGGGGAGGGCGAATCCGGTGCAGCAGGAGACGCGGGAGCGGAAGTTGGAGGTTGAGAGGAAGGAGGGGAAGGGGCGGAAGGGCTGGAAGGGAAAGAAGAAGTTTGAGAAGAGGCGGGAGGAGGCCCTTGAGAGCGCCGGGGGGAAGAGAAAGAGGGGTGATGATAAGGAATCCAGAGGCGCAGAGAAAAAAGTTAAGCGTGACAAGGATGAGAAGGCCCTCAAAGAGAAGAATCACAAGGGCAAACTAGATGGCAAGGAGAGCCTGTCTGTGGAGGTGAGGAATATTGTGAGGAAGAGACGGATGCGGAAGAAGAAGGCGGGGAAATAGATGCTTTTTAAAGTGTGTGGTGTAGCGATTCATTGTATATTTAAAAGTACATGTAGTGAGTTATTGGAATGGTGCGAGTGATATATCGTGATCGGGAAGGATGTGCACGTGACTGCTGGCTTTTTTTTTTTTAAAAAAAAAAAACCTCCTGTTGAAGCTTTGCTGCTCAGTGGGTTGAATATATACCGAGACCGTTCGTTTGCGGGAATAGGAGTAAATTGTTTGCAATTTGGGGTTTGATTTTTTTTTTTCCCTCACTCTTGGTTTGGTCACGCGAATGCCGTTGAAAAAATGAAGATGGTCAATATATCTGCACATAAGCCAGATTTTTCGCACCAAAAAAAAAAAAAAAAATTCGTCTAGGTGAAGACGTACTCCACGCGAAGCACACCAATCACACCACGATTCTCCCACGAAGGGGCTCAACGTTTCCTGTACGCTAAGCAAACTACAGCCAACCCCCGATTTCTTGCAGAAGCCACCTCAACTCGAGCATTGTACATGTACATGTACTTGCCTACTAATATGCAATGCAAGGCATATTTTCCAGCCCATGTTTTTAGTGGATCCGTACCCACCGCCCGCGCCTACAAAGCCACCGTATGGCGTCGACCGAGGCTGGGAAACGCCCCCCAGGGCTTTGCGGGACAGCGGGCGGGCGGCGCGGAAACAGGTTTTGCCCACGCCGCTGTAGCTTGTGATTGCTGCTGTGCCGCAGTGACTGTTGCGTGGGCTTCGTGAAACTTGCTGCGGCCCGCAATCCGTTTGCTTCGGTCTTCGGCCTCGAAACATGGGGACGTGGCTGGGGAACTTAGCAGCACTAGGGGTGTATCCTGCGCCGCACCGTAAAAATGCGTTGTGAAAACCGCGTATGAAGAATTAATATCGCAGGAATCGAATCGGAAAGGTGAGTGTTGAAGGGCGCAGCGAAAAGTGTTACCGCCCGCGAACACGCGGAATGTGTCCTGAGCAGCGTGGAAAGGGGTCGATGCTTCGTTCCTATTTGAGTTGTCTCCGGAACGGATCTTTTGCATTTCCTCCACCTTTTTTTTTTTTTTTTTTTTTTTTTTTTTGTTGTTGTTATGGGGGTGTATACCATGGTGCTTTCCCCGCGCTGCTTGGAGAGAACTATCTGCGAAATGAGACTTGTCCGATACATGATTGAAACCCTACTATTTCTTTGTCGATACCTACCAAGAACTTGCTCTCGGTAGTAAGACCTTACACCTGACTCTCCCACAATCTACTTTTTTTTTTCCTCCCTTTTTTTTTTTTCTTTTTTTTTGGGGGGAAGGGGGCTTCCTCTGGCGATGTTATGGCATTTGTCGGTCGATATTCATGTTCTGCGACAGCTGGCAAAGGTTGGTCAATGCTAGGCAATAGTTACATGTCCAAGGTTCAAGTCAGTTAGGCCTAGATTTCTGCTAGCTGGCGAGGTGTGGGTTATAAGTAGCGTAGAAAGTAATATCGGGAGGAGAGAAGGGACTCGAGCTGGCGCTGAGGTTGTGCGAAAATGTTGAGGAGGATGACGAGTTAGTAGGTCTGGGTAACCTGTACCAGTACATAAGAACCTAACCGAGAGTAAGAACCCATCTGTGAATAAGTTAGTAAATGCATCTTAAAACATACACGTCCGTGGTTATGAACATGCTGTAACTCGTGGTCGTGGATTCGTTGTCCAAGTCAATACAAAAAAGCCCTATTATTTCCAAATCCAAATCTAGGTTTTTGATAGGGTGCGTTAGCATTTGCCACGCGCTAACCTGGGTTGTGCAGCCTCTACCGTAACGCGCGGTCTTGGCATGTTTTCCCTCTACAGCCGATGCGGGGACGGGGTGAAATCGAGTATTGCATGAGCTGGTATTTCAACAACTATTCTCTGCCATTCAAAGGCTTTTCCAAGGCATGACTAACTGATAAAGACCGCCGCTGGGTGACGGGTCGTTCGTATTAGTATATATAAGAGAGTAATATGTGTGTCTTCAAATTCAAGTTAACTTGAAAATCGGAAAAAAAAAAAAAGAAAAAAGGAAAGGAAAGGAAAGGAGAGAAAATAAAAGAAAGAAGAAAAGAGTGATTTGCATTGAAAACCATGTGGTGGTTCTTCATATTAACCTGGGAGGTTCTATGGGGCTGCAAGATTCGGTAATATCCTGCGCAGATATATATATATACGGATAGTTCGGGCGGCCCAAGTAATTCAATACACACTCAATTCTGTATGATTAAAGCTACAAATGAATTGTCACAGTTGGAAACAAAATGTGGAAGAACCCAAAATAAGAAGCCTCTCTATATATTTCCTGTGATCCATGCAGTTCATCTCGGAATTCCACTGTAAGATTGGGATAAATTTTTTATTGTGCTATTATTTATTAAATGCGCAGTCGACCACGTGCAGATGACGAATTTAGTATTAATATATTAACTCAGATCGCTCAGATCGCTTTTTTCCTAATAACAATCCCACCGGCATACCATGTAAAATATATTGTGAAAGTTCAAACCTAATAATACAAGAATTAATTTTGGACTATTAATTTTTTTTTTTTTTTTTTTTTTTTTAGCTATTGCTTTTTCCAGAGGTTATGCTTTCAATTGCTATGAACTTACGCTTCCAACTCTGTTAAATTTTGTACTTCGTATATAGAAGGATGCATATAGCCGTTTGCCCCGTTACGTTCTAGCCGAGGTTTCCGTCCAATGTGCAAGATATTTCACATCTATTATGGCTACAAATGACACTAAATACGTGCAAAGGGTGTTTACCGATTAAAATTCCATTCTTTCTTTTTTAATTTTTAATTTTTAATTTTTAATTTATTTATTTATTTATTTATTTATTGGCAGCTACGGATATCCGTTAAGACTCGATTAATTATAACTGTTACAAATCATGTGCAGTGAACACATTTATTGAAGTTTTATTCACAATTCCTTGCTTCAATGAGGTCTGGAATCACCTGTAATTGATAACCCGTAATGGTAATGATATTATCTTGTAAATCACAAAAGAATGAACCTACAGAGACCACCCGGTTCTGTGAGATTGAACATCCCAAAGAGCGGCACGTATGGAGTTAACGTGAAAATACCATAATTAGCTAATACTTACTGTAAGCTAAGGAACTATCATGAATTCCACATGATACTAAATGGGTATATCAAGGATATAGAAAGCTGGTGCTAGCGAAATAGTACAGAACTAGGGTAGGCGACACCTAAACGTGGTCAGTCTTGGCATTTCTTGGCGAAGGTAAAAGGTTCACGGTGCTTATGTAATTTTATATATAGATACTAATTAGGTTTAACGTTGCACCAAGAGGCTACGAGTGATTTTTTATGAATCATTTATCATGCATGCATGTTTCGGTGATCACGAAAGGTTTTCGTTGGCTCGTATTCGAAAACTTATTGTGGGCGACGGAGATTAGGAGAGTCGCGATAACAACACCTCTAAGCAAACAAATTTCGATAAACGTTAAACATTAAACTGATTTCAATTCCATGTTTGGAAAAATCAGGATATCCATTTTATGGTTGTGCTATAAGGGCTCGAAGTCGATCAATTTTGTTAGCGAGGTGACTTCGCAGTACCGTCTTATATTTTTCAATTAGCTTTCGGTGGTCGTCGGCAGCAGAATTGCTGTAATACATACCAAACCTTGAGACTTCATAAATTAAATACGAAGGTGAGATGTGATTGAGATGTGAAAGAGACGGAGCTCGGATCTCACAACCACGTACATGTATGCAAATGCGTGGTAGTGGAGTGGAATGAGATGGTATACATGTACTCTGCTGTATCAGTGGAGACCTTCCCGTCGCTCCAAAGTAGTAGTCTGGAATCGGAGGCGATAGAATTGTGAATCAATAGGTAAAGAATAGATCTATAGAAAGATCTTCTATTCCGTGGCATTCGATTTTTTTTTCCAAACTGCCGATTTGGACCGAGATTAATAGCTCTGTGCCTGTATATGTAGGTCTCAACAGCATTTAATTATAGTAACTTATAATAGAACAAGATAACCAACATTCTACCGTGTACGTGTATTTAACGTTCTCTTTGCGCAACGTCTTTCAAAACATAACAAAAACATGAATTTCCTCCCAACCCCCAATATTTGACTACGAAGATGGCAATACCGAATTATTGCCGGCAATCATCGCAGCTGCACTTTGCACTCGAAGGATTTCAGCAGATTGAGTCTCGGCGCCGCGAACACCGGTCATACCTGACGCGTCCTGAACTCCTCCTAAATCCACGATTCTCCAATCCTTGGCAGCAACTTTATCATAATCGGTGAGATCGTGCTTACATTGCCGTAATGGGATTGTCTGTTGCCACACTCGATACAAATTTTGGAGTCCGGATTCGCTGCTTTATGGGGCTCTACTCCTATACCTCGAAACGATGTGACTGTCTACGGTCAAACGTATTTATTGCGTTGTCTTTTTGATACAGCTGGCGGTTTGGGGTTGTTGTTACATTATCTTAATTCTACTATGTGTGATATAACATTGCAGCAAGTTAGTACTTTCTCTAACATATAATTAATATAATTGCCTTCAAAGAATATAATAAATGTTGAACTATTTTTTTTTTTTGTATCAGGTTTTTGCAATCGTCTCTGCAGTGTGCTCGCGTTACGTTCGGTTCGGTCTCAATATTCTCCGCGAAACTTTACGCATTATGCCTGCTGCGAAAGTTTTTGGCCATCCGAAGAGAAAATGCAGTATTTTTCAAACGCGATTACGGAGCGGCATCCATTATTAGTTGGAGCGTTTGGATTTGTCGATGGTGTCAAGCTTCCGATCTTCTCAGCTAGTGATCGGGATATGGAGAATGCCTATTACAATGGATGGGTCTGCGATCACTACACTTCTAACATTATTATATTTGGGCTTACTGGGGAAATCTTGCATGCAATTGTGAATGCCCCTGGTAGCTGGTATGATGCTGCTGTCGCACATCATTTATATGATCTACTTGCATCTGGAGAAACTCCCAATAATTTTTGGATTATTGCAGATAGTGCTTTCCCCAATACTGCGGCAAGAGTGCAACGACATATTAAAGTTCCGATTAAAAAGGACTTTAGACTACCAGCGAATGTTACACAGCGAGAAACATTATTGAAGTTCAATACGCAATTAATTTCAGCACGGCAGAGTGCAGAGTGGGGAATTCGTGCAGTTCAAGGATGTTTTTCTCGTTTAAAAATGCCATTACCTGCAGAAGATGCAAAATATCGGCGACTTATTTATGAAAATTGTTTACTTTTGTATCAACTGCGGACAAGAATTGTTGGGGTTAATCAGATAAAAAATGTATATATTCCAATCTGGAGAGAGGATGGGGGTGAGCTTTATGATGATTTCTATAGTTTTCTATTCAAGGATATCCGACGTAGTGATAGAATTATGCATTTTTATAATTTGGATAATTAAATTGAAGTACTTTCATGCAGGTTAAATACCATGCGTCCTCAATCTAATTCCCCTATATAATTTATACAAGAAAGCCAATTTTTGGTGTATGCAGTAACTCTGAAAAATATGACGTTCTCTGGATGTTCACGGGCCCGCACTAAGATATATACAAATGACGTGAAGGTAAAAAATAATTAATTGGAAAGAACCAATAGTTAATTTTAAATTATAAATAAGTGAAAAGAATAAATAATTGGAAGTAGTAAATAAATAAATAAATAAAAATATGAATAAAGAATAACTTATAAAAATACAAGATATGACCGGAAATAAACAAATAGCGGAATTATACATCAAGCTAGGAAGGTTACATTGCAGAGACATGAAATAATAAATAGATAAGTAATAAATAAATAATTAAAAAAAAAATTACTGCCTAGTGGTTTAGAATATTTTCAAGGTTAATGGAATTTCTCACCGTATTCGTGTCACCTTCTCCCTCCATTTCATGCCCCCATTCTTTTTCATCGATGTCCGCTTCTGCACTCTCTAGGTCTATATGGAGAGCGTTATAATTTACTCCCTCCTCCTCCCCCTGTGAATATTCACTATTTTTTTTTTTTTTCGCTTTTTTTTCTTTTTCCTTCATCCATCAATTTCTCTTTTCTGTCCTCAGTTGTGACAACCGTAGATTGCGGCGTAGTGACAAGTGGTGGTGAGGAGTGACATTTCGTATGTTTTTTTTTCTCGGTCGCATTCTTTTTCGTTTTCGTGAAATTTGTTGCTGGGATTTTTCACTATCGGAGGTATCGCTTCCTTCAGTCAGGCTGGATGATCCCTTGCTAGTTGTCTCGAGTTCTTTGGCGATATACTTGGTTCGCCTTGAATTCCTTCTCTTGTTCCATATTTTCCCTATTGCTATTCTGATCTCTAGCTTATTTATTTTTCGCTTATATTTTTCGACCTTTTCTTTTAACTTTATATTTTCCGCTTTTACTTCGGCAAGCTGGAATTCCATGAGCCGGAGGATCCCTAGCCTTTCCTCATTGACTTTCTGTTTTTCTGGGTCAAGAGCAGAGGCAATGAGGTTTAGGAGGTTTACAGAGGAAGGAAAGATTGCATATTCGGTGGCTGTCTCTTCTGGTTCCAGGAATTATATTTGTCACTGGTTGTATATTTCCTCGATTACTGCTACAATTCATCTTTTTATCATACGAATATATGTTAGTACAAATTATAAGTTGACAAAGTTAATTTGTCTTACCCGTTGAAGCATTTCCTCAGAAACAACATCTGTGTTTTCTACTAAATCCCCACGCATAGATTCAAGCTCCTCCCCTTCATCAAGAAGTAATCCCATCTCTAACATCTCATTGGTATTGCGTATAACTCTTTTAGCTCGTCGTACTTCCTTTGGGCAATCCGGGTTTCCAGTCGGTATTGTACTATCCGTCATTTTATTGAAGCAGGCACGCAATGCGTCTCGAGTCCGCTCCGTGCGTCCGTTTTCTGCAGCCCATTCATTATACCTATTACAAATTAGTTAGAAATATTTTTATAAATGTTAATTTATTTTATATGTATACTTACTCACGCAATACTCGATCCCAATGATTCATTCCAACCGGTTTCACTTTTTCCATTATATCTAATAATTTAACCTTGTCGCGGGAGCTATACGTCTGTTGTTCGACTTGCCTCCCACAACGCCGAATATTCCCTCCTGCTGGTACTCCTTCTTGCCCAATTATCGCATCGGGCCCCACCATCCTTGATTCTGCAGTCGCGGGATGTTGCATGTCTAATGATGAAGAATATGTTGATGCAGGTCCGTGTATCCCATGCATATTTTGCTGCTGCGTAGCACTGAGATTATCACTACTTGCAATACCGTATACATTTTGTCACATGCTACTCGTTTCACTGGAAGTTGGATACTGCGGTGGATAATTCGCATTTTGCATGTGTCGGAAGGGCGCTGTATACGGATTTGAAGGCGTACTATTATGGTGTGGAATATCTGGATTCGAGAGATTGGAACCAGATGTAGTGTTCAATGCCATGGTTATTCGGTGGAAATAATTAACGAAAAAAGAAAAAAAAAAAAAAGGTATGTAAAAAATTCGCGGAAGCAATACCGTATGAGATAACTCTTTAAGGGCTTTGCGGCTCATCACATAAAGGCCAAAAATGCCCATATTTATAATAATATTTAACATGCAAAGATAGTTCACTAGGGAATAGTTGCAAATTTGAAAGAATGAAAAAGAAGATCAAGTTATCTAACTATTCTATTTTCGTTGTTGTGATATCTTTTCCGGAGTTCTTATTGCTCACACAAGATATCGCTCGAGTCGAGTCTCATTTGTTGTCGTGCAGACGCCGCCCAGAAGCAAAAGCCCGTTACTTTGCATTATATAGTTTACTATTTTTCGTTAGTTTACTATTTTTCGTTAGTATATGCACCATTCGGTCGTGTCGCACCCCTGTTTTCCAGAGTAGAAAGTTGGAAGACACCCCCCCCCCAC